>JAVIWB010005931.1:0-86149 GCA_031893035.1 Dermolepida albohirtum | reverse complement strand
TACCTATACAGATGTAACTGAGCACAGTTGTTCCCAAAGAATGCCGGGACACGACGCAAGCACTCGTTGCGGCGCGCATACCACCTATTAGTGTATACAACAAAACGGCGCTTACTTGAAAAAGCCGCCTCGTATATGTGTATATATATATATATATATATATATATATATATTATAGAATTTCTGTACATAATGTCAATAATCGATAACCGTATATTCAAAACATACAAATTGTAATTAACGAACTTTTCTTTTCTTCTACTGATTCGTCCTTGATTCTTGAATTCAAATTTGTCCGACGACGCGCTGCTTAACCCAAATACGATCAGTTGGCCTAGTTATATTATAATAAATATTATTTTGCATTTATACATAATATAATAATTATATTTTTGTGAAATTACATTTTTTACTTCATCAATGGTATATGTTTGCTTTTTATAAATTACTGATTTTAAGTATCCAAAGAGGAAATAATCTAGAGGTATAAAGTTCGGTGATCTTGCAGGCCAACGTATACCCACAACTCTACAACCATATGTTTGCCGCAAGTGTGTTCGTATAATGCTTGAGCAGTGTGAGTATTGACATTACCATGCTGGTAATATCCATGTTCCAATTCTTCAACCTGTAGTTCTTGTACAAAACAGTGGCTTATTATTTGCCTTCTAGACATTGTCACCCATAATTCTACTTTACCAGGATAAAGGGGTGTCTCATGAACGGTATAGGGATTCTGACCATACACGATAATCATGGGAATTGGTATAACTCGACAGATGAAATCAAGCTTTGTCGGAGAAGAAACTCATATCCAGTATGTCACTGTCCCTCAAGTTATAACGGGTCTTGCATAAAGCGCTTCCTATTTTTAAATTTAAATAAAACAAAGCGTATGTGAGACATCATCGAAATTTTTATTCGTTTGAAAGGCCTATCGATGTCATGATGTATGGAATGTAACATTGTGCAAATGTCCGCTGCGGCTTCGCTGGGTGGCGCGCATCCGAAATGTCCAATTTTCCATGACTGGCGCATAAATCATTGTCAGTTTGACCGATGGCATGGGTTATGTTGGCTTTGAGGGCCGCTGTGGTTTGTGGCTTATTCGCATAGACCTGCGACTTAAGAAAACCCCACAAGAACAAGTCTAACGGGGCCAAATCGCACGATCTCGGTGGCCAGTCCACGTCACCTCCACGTGAGATGACCGTACCCTCAAATTGCTCGTGCAGAATGTCCACGTAGCGCCCTCCTGTTGAAACCACATGTCGTTGGTGTATCATATCATCCAATTCAGGCCAAAAGAAGTTGGTAATCATTGACCTATAACACTTGCCGTTGACCGTGATGGCCCGGCCAACGTCGGTTTCAAAGAAATATGGACCGATGACGCAGCCAGCTCAAGATCCACACCAAACAGTGACTTTTTTAGGATGTATTGGGCGCTTTTGGATCTCATGTGGATTGGTATCGTCCCAAATTCGACAATTTTGTTTGTTGACGTACCCATTTATCCAGAAAGGGGTCTCGTCGCTGAAGATGATTTTTTTATGAAAATTAGGGTCAGTTTCCAACTGCCCCAGGGCCCATTCAGCAAACACACGTCGTTGTCTATGGTCGTTTACCTTCAACTTCGGGGTCAGTTGAGATCAACTTCCGTCAGTCTTCTTGCAACAGTAAAGTAAATCTACTGCATTGCAGGTTTGTAAAATTCAGCAATTGAGAATTGTTATAAAAGTGATGCTCCAATGTTGTATTTTCCAGGAATCTGTTTTGAACTGGTGATGCAACTTTAGTATGATCAGTTTTCCGCCTTGTTCTGGTGTGCCCTTCCATTTCGTATCGATGAATCCATCTTAAGACTGACAATTTCAAAATTATATTTTGTAATATACTAAATTTTCGATGTACACAAAAATATAAATAATAAATACTACTTATTTATTTTGTATTGCTGTAATATTACGAATTATATGTAAATATATATATTATTATATATAAGCCTATTTTATTGTTAAAGACAGAACCCTCTGAATACATTTATTTGTATTGTATCCAAAAGATAAGAGATGGCGCTATAAAGTGATAGTATTCCAAGAGTTGATAGATAATTTTTGTGGTTTATAAATTTCATGTTTTTGAACATTTTTTTTGCAGTTTACTATTGCAGATAAGTATCATGTATGTTATAAAAAATATATATGCTAGTGGTGTCCAACACTATTCATTTGCGTTTATATTTAATATGTTTATTTAGTTTAGTTTTGCCAAATTAAAATGGATGGGGCTCTAATTCAATTCTGAATAATTGAATGTGTAAATATAGTGCCTAGAAGGTATTTTCTTGAAAACTGCCCACAAAATATTCTTTTGTAATTAATATCATACATGTTATAGTCACTGAGTGACTATAATAAATAGGATTAAAGTAATTTCGAAACATATAGCTAATCCAGCTTTTCTAGGTTTATTAGATGAAGAACTAAATAGATTTTTGTGGATCATATTTTTATTACTGTTTCTAGGGGTAGGAACCACCACTAGTATTACTTGCTAAAAATATGCAAGGCATTCTTATTATCATGTTGTACTGTCGGTATTAAAATATATATTTGTTAGAAAGTTATTCTGCAGAAGCTAATTTTTAATGTAACCATAATCTGTGAAGAAAAAGGGGGCCAGAAATAGCAGCACCCGTTTCTGCATATCATTTACAATATCCATCATCATCACTAAGTAAGTATTTAATATTAGCATATGTACAATAATTGAGATTTATTTTAAATTTAATAGCTAAACAACATCCTCAGAGATATTTAATATTCATGTAATGTATATAATTGAATGTATATATTCTACTTTATATTTTGATATTATTATTGTATGATAAAAAGAAGCATATGAAATTTAACTTTAACTGTGAAGTAGTTTATTGCATTGAAATACATATATTGTGTATCATTGAATGCTATAAAAATAACTAAAATATAATATGTAATCAATAATGTAAGCTCAAGTCTGTATGGCTATTTAATATTAACAGAACTTTTAGGTTATCTAAAAAATGTGAAACTTCTAATTAAATGTGTTGATTTTAGGTAATGACATATAAATATGTAATATATTTCTCTTCTTATGTATGAGTAATTTAAGTAATGTAATTTTTTATTCTTTTTAAATTTTAGATGTTGAAACAGAATATGAAAATACTGCCACAGAGTCACCCACATGTAAAGAATTTAAGAAAGCTATTCAGTAGCATTATAGCAGGTATTATGCCACTTACTTATACTTATAGTTGAATTTGATGGAGCCTGTGGTTGATTAACTTAATCACTAAGGTTGATATATAATCCCTTTCCACATTAACTTTTGTAATTCTGTATACGCATTTCGACAACTAATCATCATCAGCAGATAATTGCAAAGTCTCGCACCTGGTAAACTGTTGAGAACCAAGATGTATACATAGTGTACATCTTGGTTCTCAACGGTATAGATCGCGTACGGAGTCTGTTTTCGTACAAGTGTTTTTCGCCGTGGTTTACCAGGTGCGACACTTTGCAATTATCTGCTGATGATGACAACTTAGTTGTCGAAATGCGTATACAGAATTACAAAAGTTAATGTGGAAAGTAGTTATATATCAACCTTAGTGTTAAGTTAATCAACCACAGGCTCCATCAAATTCAACACCAAGATAGATGTTTTAGTGAAGATTTAAAGTGAATGTATAAATTTTAACGTTTTTCAAAAGGAATAGGGTAAGATATTTTAAATGTTGCGTAAAATATATTATCCTGTTTTTTCATACCATAAATACGGCAGTATAATTAATAATAATAAATAGATATCTTTAATATTAATTTCTAGTTGCCATAGTGTATTAAATTGTCAACAGATGCCTTTATTCAAGTGGCGTTTTTTAAGTTTTGCATGTCTACTGCTAAAGTGTACAAATAAATGGTAATATATAATAATAATAATAAATAATGGTAATATATATATATATATATATATCTATTGTGTGTATGTAACTTTCTCACACATGACTAGGGTTATCTGTTAGTAAGTTTATTACTATTATATTTGCTTAATTAAAATTAAGTCAAACAGAAACCTGTAGTCAAATAGTACACCATAGAGAAACGAATACTGTACTTTCAAATTCAATTATTTTTATATGACCTTAAAAATCTAAATCTTCAATTATAATTTCAAATATAACTTGAGAAGAAAATGTATTGAAGTACGTTACGTCAAAATTTAAAATTGTAAAAAAATTTGAATTTGGTGATAATTTTGTTGGCAATGCTGTTAAAGCTTCAAAATAATTGCGTTTTTGTGTAATTGTACACATTAGATATTTTTAAACATTTAAAGCATTTTTTAACAGGAACGTTTGTTTTAATATGTTACATGTGAGTGTTTAATATATATTAGTGTTCTTGTCTTACCAGTAACACGAAAAAGGATAATGCACTCATCATCTTCTACACCACTTAGAAAATCTGCTAATAGTAATGAATCTGTACTATCTACAAGAGATGTAAGTTCGCAGTATAATAGAAACCTAAGCAATTAAGTTTGTAGAATTGTTGCTCGTATATTTACTAATCAATTCTTTATTTTTGTGTGACCATTTTATCTTTAAATGGATATCCAGTTGTCAGATAAAGCTACCTACGTATCACAAAAATTTGCAATTAATGTTTATTGTTTTATAGCTGATATGCATATTTTAAATAAATCTTGACTGATAATATTAATCAAGGGTTAAATTTAATTAATATATCTGTAATTATGTAGATCTGCTTTTATCAGTAGTTCAAGTAACAATAAGACTGAAATGAAGGTATTTATGTTATTTAAAAATAACTTTATCATAATTTTACTTTAGGCAGGCATACACAATGATGACATTGAAAGAAGGAGAAGGCAATTTGTTTATAATAATGAAAACGCATTGGCCAGTACATCCATCAGTTCAGTGGCATTCATGGACATGGATCAAGTTAAGAATCACATAAATATGTGTCAAAAATTATTTTATGAGAACGTATGTATTTTGTTTTTTACATTTCATGTATTTATTGTAATATTCTAGAAAATTAACATTCATAATGCTTGGAATATAAAAATTATCGATTGTATGGGTTTCTATGTTTCTAATAGCAAAATTGATTCAGAAACTATGCTGGTGGCAGCCAGAACATTAGATATTTGTATAAAAGTTTATGGTTTTAAATTGGAATATTTAGGAAGGGAAATTGTAAAATTGGTTCAAGCAATACAACCAACAAAAGTCAATAGAAATGGTAGGATTTTTTTCTAAATTCTAATATATATATTTATATTTATATTGTGCAAATGTTTAGTGTAATAGTAGACATTACGCCAGATAAGTTTTGTAACTGGTACACTGTCTAGAATTCAGTATGTTTTGCCATATTAAATTATTGGACTATGTCTTACACTGAATACAGTATCTATTGTAATAATTAAATTGATTTATGAATATAGTCACAACATTTGACTTCAAACTAACATCAATACTTCTAAAGTGAATTTAGAATGTCTTCATTTTGAGATATTGAACATTCATTTCGTTCTTTTTTCCTTTTTACTCTTAAGAACTGAATTGATAAGAAAATATTGGGATTTTAAATATACAATTTTATTCATGCTTAATATTGAAAGGAGAATGATTACATAATTGAATGTTATATAATTTCGTTTTAATGAAGGCATATTTGTACTACACAATTCAATTAGGGTTAATACAAGAAAAATATACCAATTTTGTTTTTGAGAAATATATTTTAAGTAATTCATAAAAAAATATTAACATTTAAATTAATTTGAATTAAAAGGTACAAATAATTAGTCTGCTAATTTTTCATTAAGTTGGAGCATAAAAGAGCATTGCCATAAATATTTTTAAAAAAGCCTGTATAATTTATTGATTGGCCGTTCATGTACAGATATGTAATATTGGTTGATATAATTCTCCTGTGCAGTTTCTTTAAATAAATATTCAATAAATCTTCTCCAGAACATTGCTATTTCCGTTTTAATTCAATGGAGTAAATTGAAAAGACAGAATTACATTAGAAAATTTTTGCTGCTGGGTTTTCGCAGGAAAATGAAAAAAATATGAATATTAATCAAATGTAAATTCTGGAATTTATATATAAAAGAAAATTAATCAAATGCAGTGATTATATACATATTTCTTTAAAAATATTGAGGAATAATTGAAATATTATATTTCCTATATGTAATCCTGGCCTGCAAACAACTAATTACAATGCTACTTTTTTGTCATAAAAATTTTAATTCACTTCTCCAAATGAGTGTCTAGATTTCAGTTTTAATTATTGCAGTAATGTTTCTTTATGATTTTCAAGACTATGTACTACAGTTTAGTGAATTAATGCAGTTTAGTAAATGAATGAAACAACGTTTTATCTGGGAAAAAGCATAGAATATTGTAACAATTTTTTATTAAAGTGTAGTAGCAAGAATTCTTACAAGTGTAAGCTCTTTCTCCAAACTGTTCAACAAGATTCACAACTTAACCAACACAACAATGTCTTACTGAACTGTTTGTAATAAGGCAAAACATAATTTCTATACTTTGCAATTATTTTTTTGAAAAGTGGAGGTATCCGACGAAAGCACGGACGAGATCAGCCAATGTTAATAATTCCAAGATGGATACCTGTCGCAATTGACACGTACAAAACGCGCTTTTAATATGATCTAGCTTAGAAGACAGTTTGCTGCTGCCGCTGCAAGGCTATTATCAACGCAAATATTAAGAAATTGTTTGTATACGTCTGGCTTATATGCCCGAAGACTGTTCGTTTGCATTTATTTGACAGCAAAGGAATAAAAGAGCCCTTAGAATGAAGGCAAATGAGCATATCAATTGGGATCATAATGAATGGGAACGAGTATCCAGATTTACGTTGCAGATAATATGCGTGATCTGATTTACTGTGAACCTGGCACAATCCACAATCGATAACACAACTTTTTCGACAAAGACTTCAAGATGAGGGTAGTGGTACAATATTGTGCGACCAATTTCATTTGGCCTACGGAAAAAATGTGAACTAATACGCGAAACTCTTTATCTCTCACCTCCTTAACCTATATATTCAGCTGAAGTACAGTCAAGTACAATATCATATCTATTTTGATCTATTTGTTTAAGTTTATAGGTTAGTTTGGTGTTTCTTGTAATTTCGTTAGTTTATAGAGTTTCTTTTTTATTTCCCGTTTCCATTTTCATCCCGTTTCGTTTTTTATTCAGTATTAACTGTCCTGTTCAGGGCTAAAGCGGTTTTTGTCTGATTTCCAGGTTAGTAATGTTAATTTAAGTGTTGCTATCATGTGTGTCAGATATAATTAATTTTTAGATATAATACAAATATGTCTAAGAGAAAATCCGAGCAGGGTGAAGTGCTCATATTGCTGCAGAATATTATAACATTTTGCGAGAGCGAAAAGGCGACCAAAAAATATATTTTCCGTTTATAATTCGTTTGTCAGCAATGACAGGAAAATCTGAAAGAACAATTCGCCGAATTAAGCAGACGCTTTGTAAAAAGGAAAATGAAGCACCTCAGGTCAAACCACAATCTTCATCGATGGATATTGCTTGTTCAAGCTCCATCAAAAGGTGTTGTATTTTGCTAGATAATGCAGACAGGTATAAAAATATTAACTTTTGTGTGAGTATTTATTATATCATTGTTTTTCTGTTGTAGATGTGTACTTCGCGTCCTGACGAACATGGAGTTTTGAAAAAAGACGGGGCAGGCCAAAGATGGATAATTGCTCATTGCGGAGGTAGTACGGGTTTTATTCAAAATGGTTTACTTTTATTTAAATCGAAAACGAAAAGTGACGATTATCATGAAATGAATTTTGAAAACTTTTCAAAATGGTTTAAAACGCAAGTGGTACCACATTTACCAAACAATGCGATAATCGTTATGGATAATGCATCCTACCACTCAGTGCAAGTACGTAGGCCCCCTACTTCTTCATCAAAGAAAGGCGGCATAATTTCTTGGCTACAATCGATGAACATACCATACCATCCACATATGTTAAAATCCGAACTGCTAGCAATCGTTAGAAGGTACAAGCCAATACCACAATATGTAATCCATTAGTATGCTAAATCCAAGGATCATACTGTATTACGCCTTTATTCGTATCGCTGTGATTTGAATCCCATAGAGCTAATTTGGAGTATGGTTAAGAAGAAAATAGCCTCACACAATATTGGAACTATAAATATGGAAAAACTCTATCACAAAGCAGTAAATCAAACAACACCGGAATTATGGAGAGTAGAATGTAACCACATCGACAAAATTAGAAAAGACTATGTAAAACAAGATTTGTTGCTAGACAACAAAGAAGAAAGATTTATTATTCACCTGAGTGCATCGGACAGTCATACTTCATATAGTGATTCTGAATAAAAATGTTTAAAGAGCGTATGTGTTTCTTTGGTATATGAATAGCATAAATATATTTTATTTTGTAATGTAGTCAATAAATGTGCAAATAGAGTATAATATTGTCACTTTTAATTTTACTCCTTAATCTCCATAATGGTTAATACTTTTTGATTATATAGATAACTAAGCAAACAGCCTTTGTTGTATAATTTAATAAACTAAAAACAAAAAACTTTTGAATTAAGTGCTACAAATTTTTTTCTCGGAGTGTATCTTTTAAAACGATCGTGCTGCTTGACAGGCCAAATTGAATTGGTCGCACTATAGTATTGACCGTAATAAATAATGAAGGGCATACAGATACCTTTGTTACATAGAAAATGGAGCTCGCACTTTCTATGTGCGATATAACAGCAAGAAATATTAATTTAATCTGCTGCTCGCAATATGATGTATAACCTTTTTTAAATATTGAGGTGTTAAAATAATTTGGTGCCTCAGTTTAGAGTAATTTTTTCTACATATATAACAGATTCCATTGAATATTTGATAAGGCTACTCTAATAGTTGCACAATACTCATTTAATTTATATATAAAGATCAACTGTGATTTTTATCCGCATTGTATAGTATTTACTTATCATTAATTACAACACTTCTTTCTTTTCCTGAGAATAGTAATTTGTCGAAATCCATACATATCAGTGTAGTAATAACAATTTATTCGGTCAGCTAAATGCTTGTACTCGAAATTGTGCTCTATATTTTCCTATATTTTTTTGCCAGAATTTTTAATTTAATTGTATTTGAAAAACATGAAATTGAAAAAACGAACGGCAATAATATTTAATAATCGTTACAGATGCCACTGCCGATGATAATATTGACGATAACAATTCGCCCGGAAAGTTGCAAGTGAAAAATAGAAAGAAACGGCTCAGGTGTACAATTGTCAAAGACAAAACGACTTTATTATATAAAGAAATACCGAAAGTACCTCCAGATCACTTTGTACAAAATCATGATGTATACGCCAGTAACTCTGAGAACATGTTTTCTAATAAAATACCCATGGATCACGCGTCTTATAAGTTCAATTTGTTGTAAGTAATGTCAATTTAATTAAAATATAGTGTGATAGTGATTTAGTTTTTTTTTTTTTTTTTGGTAGCGTTATACTACTATGGGATAGATGCGTACTAGACACCTCAGCTTTTTTTGCTACTAATCAATGTAAAATGAGCAAAGCAATAAAACTAATTGCATAAATACGTTATAAATAGTAATGTTTTAAAGAACGTTAGTATTTTGTTACACCACTGTATGTTTTCATAACTGCTTTAATGCGACTATCGACTAGTTTTTCTTTTACATATATCAGGTAAAATTAAATTCTACTTTTGTATTACTTTTCGTTTTAAATTCTTTTTGATGTGCATTTATGGAGTATTGTATTTGTTTTTAGAATATGCCACAAATGTTCAATTGAAGAAAAGTTCGGAAATTGCTCAGGCCACTCAAGCACTGAAATATTATTATAGCTAAACTACTTAATAGTTTCTCTTGACGTGTCCTACAATGCATTGTCTTGTTTGTATAAGTATTTACTTTTATCATTAGAGTTTGGCACTGTGAGTGTTCGGTCAGCTGGGCATGCTTCGAAGATATGCAAGGAGTTTAGCAGGTAATAAAGGTAAATAAATACTCATCCCTTTAAGCAGCGTTTTCAGTATGCAGAGGCACAATGTTGATAAGATCGATTAAATATTTGCAGCATCAAGGTGTTTCAACAGTTTCTTCATGTAACCGTCTTTACTGTGAGGAATACATTTTATATCCAGAAAACGATCGTTCGACATCTAATGATGATAAATTCGCATAATTAAAATAATCTGTTAATACTTAACGGATCTGTACACCCACTATAACCAAAAATTTGTTTTAGTCTTTTGTTAACAAACTATTATTTTAGCAATAGCACTAATATTTCTTGAGTCGCTGAATGCATATAGCTGTATTTGTACATTGTCCACTATTTATATTGATTGCTAATAACAACGAAGAATTTTGTAATTTTCAAGTACTTTAACTTGTAATTATTATGAATAATTTTTAAATCTGCTGCAATTTCAGCATCTTCAAATTTGGTTTGACTTTCCTTAATGGCAATTGCTTCGTAGAAATCAAATCGTGAAATTACGAACTTAACTTATTGGAAATTGTGAGAGTAATAGAACGCTGCCTTCAGATTTTGCCAGATTAAAACAAATTTTGGCGATAGTGGGTGTACAACCATTAAATATTAGCAAAGATTATTTTAATTATGCAAGTATTTCATCATTAGATGTCGACCGGTCGTTCTCTGCATATAAGATAAGAAACAACTAAATGGCTTAGTGAAAATAATATTTTATAGCACGAGTGGCCTGCGCAATTCCCGGAATAAGTTTTATTTTGTTTTTATTATTTGTACAATATCTTTTGTGTCCCAACACATTTGGCCAAGCTTGCATACAAAGAGTACTAGGAAAGTTTTGCAATATGACGCAACAATGAATCGTAAGAAGCTGCTTATTGTTGCATGTTAAGACATGTTCATACGTGCATAGTAGCCGCTGCGCCATGTCAATGGGCTCAGTTATTCATTAGCAGTGAGAGTGTAAAGTGCTTGCGATGGTATCGTGATCACGAAATGAGATAAGGGCAGTTTTGCGTTATAATTTCGTGCGTGGTTTAAACATAGACCAGTGCTTTAAAGAAATGACTCTTGTACTAGGTGTGGTTTGTCCACATCGCACAACGATATTCAGGTGGTATAGAGAATTCCAAATAAAAATTAGATACATGTGGAATTACCCAGGAATTAAGTCATATTACCAAAGCTCTTATAAATAATAATTTCTCCAACCATAATATTCAGCGAACCATAGATCGACATCTTAATCCCAAAGTCTCACAACTTAATACACAGCTTACATCATCTCCCCCCCTCTCTAAAGCCCACCTATCCTATATACAAGGTGTTACTGACCGCATCAGTAGGGTTCTTCTCAAAAACAACATCAAAACCATCTTCAAACCCCATTCCAAATTATGTGACCCTTTTTCCGTAAAAGACCATGTTTCTTTAGAATCAGCTGGTGTGTACAGGATTCCTTGCTCATGCGGCAGGGCATATATTGGTGAAACAAAGCAGTCTGTCGGCACTCGTGTTTCTGAACATGAGCGTTGTACTAGGTTGCTGCGCATAGCCGGTTCTGCACTTGCCGAGCATAGGCTGGAAACCGGGCACCATATTCAGTTTAATTCAACCAAGATCCTATCCCCCACTAACCACTTCTATGGTCGCAAAATCCGTCAAACTATAGAGATCTTTAAGCACCCCAATAACCTTAACCGCGATGATGGTTACCCCCTACATAACGCTTGGCAATCCTGCATCTCTAATCTACCCAACCGCAACCGTAACGCTCCAATGACCCATGACCCATTATCCATATATAAACGCGTCCCCCATCGACTTACACCAGTTTCAGTGCAGTAGTTCAGCCCTGAAGATGTCCCATACAAATGGGTACGAAACGTCGGCAGATATACTAGTGACGCGGTTCCAGCCCGGAAACCCAGAAGCAGATAGATACATGTGACTCATTTTTGCATAGATAAGTGCTACTTTGCAAGTGGTAGAGGCGTTCACTATTTTTATGTTATACCATATGAGAACTGATTGTTTTCTAATATTATTTATAATTAAAAAAAAAGTTGGAAATGGAAGATCAAAGTGTGAATTTTTGTCGTATTTTATTTTTTTCGTTTCGCAAAGGGAAGCACGTGATGCTTGTAAAAAATTGAATAGTGTATGGTAATAGTGCTCTAAATGAATGTTAATGCCAACGATGGTTCACGAAATTCTGTGCTGTTGAATTGATGACGGAGATTGACGACAAAATAAAGGCGTTGATCGACTAAAATCCAAGGCACACGATACGAGAGATTGCAGAAACGTTAAAAATAATAGTGCTGCCGCACTGACCATACACGTCATTTCTAGAGCATAAGATTTCCACTTGTTTTATTCTCTTTATAACTCCTTGCATAGTGTAACGTTAGACGTAGAAGAGGTTGTGAATCAGCACCTTGTAAAGTTTTTCGCTGATGAAGATATGTCTTATGAACGAGGAATTGTGAAGTTCACCGAAAGATGGCAAAAGATTATCGATAAAGACAGACAATATACAATTGATTATTCTTTTATATTAATAAATTGTTTATGAAGAAAAAAACATTTTTTCGAGAACCCAATACAACTGAGAATTTGAAAACAACATAGAGGGATGAAGCAAGGATGTTTAATAACAAAAATATAAGATCATTGTAAATTAATGAATTCCATTACAATATGGCAAAAATCAAACTAAATAAAACCAAATCTTAAGTAGATATACAAACTGTACCCTAACCAATCATCAAAATATGTTCCAAAATTTAAAATCTTTTTTACGGTGTGGAATCCTTTATTCGTAATAAATATTTTTATTTATATCCTAGTATAAAAAAATTGTATCTTAATTTGTCTGAATTAGAATAAATAAGTATTTAGTTTATTGATGGATAGTATTATAGTATCATTTTTATATATGTATAATACCCATGTTTTCATAACTTTATAATAATACTTGGTAGGAACAATGAAGAAAACGGTTTTCCATCGTACCAAGACAACGATCCAACTTTGGGAGGGCAGCTATTTTCGTTAAATGTTCCAGCTGTAAATTCACTTACTATTTGTCCCGAATTTCGAAATTTTAATGTGGACGCACTTGATGAGGAGTATGATGAGTAAGTACTATTTTGCTTGGCTAGTAAATTATCTATTCGGGTTGAATCACAGTTAAGTTTGTGAAGCAGGTACATTAATGCATTATATTTAACTCATTAGTGTGATTGAGCTACACATGATTTACTAAAAAAAATTGTTTAAAAATGAATACATTTTGAGATCATGATTTGAAATTGGATTGCCTTAATTCTATGAATTCTCCTTAAATCTGTAATTAATGTTATGAATATGAATTGCAAAACTTTTTTTTTAACAAAAGTATGTTATACAAGGGTAGTCGTCAAGTTTGAATTCACTATACCAACGACATACTGTAGTTTTCGATGGTGCTTCATCACCATACAAAGAATTCAGCTCGTCGATTCATTCTTGTTAAGATAATTCACGCCGAAATTTATGACAAATAATTGTACGAAAGTGTTCGCGAGTTAATTCCATTTTTCGCTGACATTAAATTTTTAAGTTATTGTCAACAATAGAAATAGCTACCGGATAATAAAATTGTCTAGAGAAATATATTGTCAAAAATGACAAACTTCACGATGCAATCATTAGATCGGAGGCAACACAAACAGTGTTGCCAGTTCCCGAAATATAAACGGCTACCCTCGTATGCTGCCTCTGTAATCTAGGCAATTTGAATAATTATGTCAAATTTTAATAAGGCAATTATTTAAATATAAATCGCGCAAGTAAATAAGTAAAACTTTCCAGAAAAATAATTTGTACCGCAAATTGGTATATTGGTGTATCAAAATGATTAAAGATGAATTTTCGATCTAATATTCAAGTAAACTGACAGTACTTCAATTACTTTTAGTGTCTTTTCAAGCTATTACTTAATACCAAAATATACTTAATATTCGATATAATCTTAACTCAAAACACAAAGTTTCATGATATAAAAAAATTACATTTTAAACAATTATATCCTAATGAAAATTATATTATTTTCTGCTACTCCATCGTTAATTAAATACACAGAAATTAATTAAAAATTTCTGCGCTGGAGAAGGACTAGAACCTCTATCTGCCATTTTCTAGACGACTGCTTTACCAATTAAGCCACCAGGCAGTGTAACTTCGAGTCCTTTAACACGCCATAAATCGTATTATGGAACAGATCTAATATTTATTTGAAAACCCGCAGTTCGGTTATGATATCGTAATTATATATAAATATATAAATTAGTTTCACGATGGGAAATTTAATGAAAATTATATTATTTTCTGCTACTTCATCGTTAATTAAATACACAGAAATTAATTAAAAATTTCTGCGCTGGAGAAGGACTCGAACCTCTATCTGCTGTTTTCTAGACGACTGCTTTACCAATTAAGCCACCAGGCAGTGTAACTTCGAGTCCTTTAACACGCCATAAATCGTATTATGGAACAGATCTAATATTTATTTGAAAACCCGCAGTTCGGTTATGATATCGTAATTATATATAAATATATAAATTAGTTTCACGATGGGAAATTTAATGAAAATTATATTATTTTCTGCTACTCCATCGTTAATTAAATACACAGAAATTAATTAAAAATTTCTGCGCTGGAGAAGGACTCGAACCTCTATATGCCGTTTACTAGACAACTGCTTTACCAATTAAGCCACCAGGCAGTGTAACTTCGAGTCCTTTAACACGCCATAAATCGTATTATGGAACAGATCTAATATTTATTTGAAAACCCGCAGTTCGGTTATGATATCGTAATTATATATAAATATATAAATTAGTTTCACGATGGAAAATTTAATGAAAATTATATTATTTTCTGCTACTCTATCGTTAATTAAATACACAGAAATTAATTAAAAATTTCTGCGCTGGAGAAGGACTCGAACCTCTATCTGCCGTTTTCTAGACGACTGCTTTACCAATTAAGCCACCAGGCAGTGTAACTTCGAGTCCTTTAACGGTAGATAGAGGTTCGAGTCCTTCTCCAGCGCAGAAATTTTTAATTAATTTCTGTGTATTTAATTAACGATGGAGTAGCAGAAAATAATATAATTTTCATTAAATTTCCCATCGTGAAACTAATTTATATATTTATATATAATTACGATAATTATATCCTATTTATAAAACAAAAATTGTGCAGTGAGTCCTTACAAAATAATTGTATTTGGTCGTTTGGAAAGTAATTGCGTTTTTTTTTGGTTAAAATCAAAGGGGATTGTTTTTTAGTGCCTAAATATTTTATTATATTATGTATTCTCCATTTGCCTCTAATACTTTTTGCCATCTCTCTGTGAGCAGCATAATTTCCCTCTCAAAAAATTTCTGGTCCTTACTAGCAAAAATCTGATTTAACGTATTTTTAACGTCCTCATTTGAAGTGAAAATTTTCCCGTCTAGAAAATTTTGTAATGGCCGGAATAGATAATAATCCGAAGATGCAAGGTCCGGAGAATATGGTGGATGCGGCAGTGGATCCCAATTCATCCGTAGAAGCGTTTGGCGAATTGCCAAACTTGTATGGTGCCTCGCATTATCCTGGTGGAATACCACCCCTTTTCTATTGATCAATTCCGGCCTTTTCTGTTGAAGTGCAACATTCAAATTGTCCAATTATTGACAGTACACTTCAGTATTGATTGTTGTGTTGTCCGGTAAAAGCTCAAAGTAAACGATTCCCTTATAATTCCACCAAACAGACAGCATTACCATTTTCTGATGAATATCGGCTTTTGTTGTGCTTTGGGCCGATTCATCATTGCTACTCCATGTTCTACTACGCTTTACATTGTTGTATACAACCCATTTCTCATCCCCAGTAATAATTCGTTTCAAAAAGGGGTCATTTTCTTGACGTCTGAGAAGCATATTGCAGACGTCAATATGGCGGAACAAATTTCTTTCTGTAAGAATATGAGGAACCCATATGTCCAGCTTTGAAATTCATCCTAGGCGTTTGATGTAATCTCATGGACGGTCGAATTTGACAAATTTAACTTCTTTGCGAGGTCACGTGTTGTTATTCGTCGATTTGCATCAATCAAAGCCTTTATTTTATCCTCATCAGCTTCGACTGGCCTTTCAGAACGCGGTGCGTCTTCAAGATCGAAATTTCTGGAACGAAATTTTTTAAACCAATTTTGGCACTGGCGTTCTGAAAGCACATGTTCTCCATACACAGCGCATAACTTTTCCCTCGCTTGAACAGCATTTTCACCTTTTCGATAATAATAAAGTAAAATATGCCGAAAATGCTGCTTTTGATTTTTCATATCTGAAAGGACACCACACAAAAACTGTTAGTCGGAACTTAAAAAACATTTTCACAAATAATCCTTACTTTGTTAGCTACTAAAATATGTAATAAAAAATTGGCTTCAGTATGAAGTTGGGTATGAAAAATACAACAAAGTCATCTATTGGGAAAAAAAAACGCAATTACTTTCCGACCGACCCGATATATCTTTCTGCAGTAATTGTTGTATGGAAAAATATAGGATCTGTATTCATATTACTACCTACACACCAATAACTGCATGCAATTTGGTTTCAATAAAGTTAGGAGGGTCATCTAACATTTACATGTTATATATAAAATTTCATTATCGTTCCAATGACTACTAAAAACTAATTACTGTAAGCTATTGTAAGTTCAGCATCATAAACGTACAGTTTCAGTATAATGAAAGTAATCGGTCCATGTGATATTTCTTCTTATGTACTCCCGAACAATTTATTGATAACAGGTTAATAACGTCGTTTAGTGTCCGTAAAGTTGGTCACTGCAAAGTAATTTTACAGTTCCGTCAATAT
Source organism: Dermolepida albohirtum (assembly GCA_031893035.1). Taxonomy (NCBI): domain Eukaryota; kingdom Metazoa; phylum Arthropoda; class Insecta; order Coleoptera; family Scarabaeidae; genus Dermolepida; species Dermolepida albohirtum. Next base: position 69,044 of record JAVIWB010005931.1, on the reverse strand, counting down.
AGTGAATTAAAACGTCAAATAAGATTTTTTAATAGTTTATTTTTTGAATCTAATTATAATGATTAATGGTAATATTACATTTCTTGTTATTACTTACCAAATCCTGAATTCTTCTGGCTACATAGTGATGATTCGGATGAAAAGTTTGAAGATTATTTCCTAATATCTTCGCTAAAGATATTTTACTATGTTGCTATTCGTCTTTGTATCCCATCACTACATTGAGGGCAACGCTATCTGTCATGTTTCATTATCTTTTCTATTCCTGCTCCTGCATTTGCTAGTAGAGTAGCTGAAATATGACTGAAGCAATAACCAATATGTAAAAGAATTTCCTAAATTGGGAAATATAGTAACAAAGGAAGGCACTTGTAATTTTCAAAAAAAATCTATTATAATTAAGTGTATTTGGCCGCAGTGCCATGTACGTTCTGATAATGTTCAATAAATTTAAATTTTATAATTCTACAGGTATTACAATAAAAGTTCTATTTTTATTTAACTTAATTGAACAATGCGTTTCATGATTTGTAACATCTAGTTTTTACATCTACATGCAGCAGCAATCCAAAATATAAGGATTACCTTATTTAATAAATGTTGTCGCCTTTCAGTAAAATGTCTGTTTTTATACTTAAAGACTTCTTGGTATATATTTATCAGTTTTCCTCTTTAAATATAACATAACACTGAGAAATTTTCCAATATCCACTTCTTCATTCAAATTAATTGTCGATCACAACATCGAATATTTAATCCATATAGATGATGTAAATCACTATCAAAATATGCCCGCATAGAATCTTCATCCATTTCACCAATTCAGTTTTTCACCGGGCCCCTTTTGTTAATGATAGTATGTATGCGTTACAATGAGGCGTTACCTATTTGTCTTTTTTAACGCCTCGGTTTCTCATCTAAGAACCCGAATCGTCTGTATGACACATTATGTACTCATTCTGTACATAACTTATTCAACTCTATTATTACCATCTACGAGGGTAGTTTGACAAGTAGTGAGAATGGAAAAGAAAAACGAATTTTTTAAATACAAAATAATTTTTATTTTTCAATATATTCTCCTAAAAGAGCAATACATTTATTCCAATGGCTTGCAAAATACTCATTTACGAATCTAGTGCCGTTTTCAATTTTGGAAAAAGGTGAAAGTCGGAAGGGGCTAGATCCGGCGAATAAGGCGCATATGGTACTAATTGGAAATGCAACTCGTGGATTTTGGACATCACAACTGTGCTGGTATGCGAGGGAGCGTTGTCTTGGTGAAAGAGAATCTTTTTCTTTGCCATTCCTGGCTGTTTAGCACGAATCTCAACATATAATTTTTTGTAGAAGTTCTGCATAATATTGTCCGTTTATTGTGGCACCTTTCTGAAGGTAATCAATTAGCAAAATGCCCTTTGAATCCCAAAAAATTGATGCCATCACCTTGTTTGCCGATAAAGTGGTTTTCGCTTTCTTTGGAGGTCAGAACCACCTTCTGACCATTGTTTCGACTGTTGTTTAGTTTCGGGTGTACTGTAGTGTATCCAAGTTTAATCGCAAGTAATAAATCGCTTACAAAAATCAACCGGATTCTGCTTATAAAGGTCCAAACACTCATTGGAAATGCGCAAACGAGTGAACTTTTGATCAGTCGCAAGCAATCGCGGCACCCATCTTGCCGAAAGCTTGGAAAGGCCCAATTTTTTCATTAAAATGTGGTGTACGCGTTCTGTTGAATATTTACCATGTCTACTATCTCTCTCACTTTGAGTGGTCGATCTTGCGTAATAATATTATGGATTTTTATAATCATTTCCTTAGAAGTCACGACTTTGAGTGCTCCAGAGCGCCCTTCATCAACACAGCTTGTTCTACCACGTTTAAATTCATTTACCAATCTATTTATTGTGGCGGATGATGGAGCAGATTCACCTAATGCTTCCCGTAACTCATCTTTTATTTCGGTAGCTTTCATACCCTTAATTACGAAGTATTTCATTACCGCACGATACTCTGCTTTTTCCATTTTAACAAAACGACGTGTTGCTTCTTTTTCAACCAGCTGTCAAAAATAAACTAATCAACCGATTTATCTAAATATCGGAATGTAAACATATAAATAGGCAACCTAAATTACAGCGCCACAGTCATTCTCACTACTTGTCAAACTATCCTCGTATATACACAGTCAATCGCAGAGAAAACCGAACTTTTTTAAAATAGTAATTCTTAGTGGCGCCAACTATTAAAAAATATGCATCGATAAGGTAGATCTTTCACCAGTGTTGTGTCAAAATACCATAACATTTGCGTTATTAGAAGCAGAGAAATTGCGCATAAAGTAACGAATGTATTTAGCATTGGTCGAAAAATGAATTTTGAATAAAGAACAAATATCAAGTTCTGTTTTAAAGTCTGTAAATCGTTTACAGATGTTTAATTTGATGAAACAAGTGTTTGGTAATGCGTGTTTATCACGTACGAGTGTGTATGAGTGATATTAACAATTTAAAGACGGTCATACGGACGTAAATGACGACGAACATCCTGGTGCAAAAAAATCTGTGGTTACGGAAAGTAGCACCGAACTTATGCGTGAATTTATCAGAAATAAGCCGAAATCCTCGTTGCGATACTTGGGAATGCAATTAAATATTTCCAAAGATTCAATTCATTACATTTTGATATAGCATTTGGGACTGAGAAAGATTTGTGTAAGGTTTGTACCACACAAGCTAACTGAGTTCACCACCGTATTAAAGACCCCAAGAAAAAGACGGAAACTTGAGACGTTGTGTTTTCAATATGATCCAGAGACCAAGCGTCAAAGTTCTGAATGGAAGAAAGACCGAAAAAAGTCGTTTGGAGAAGTCAAAAGTGAAGACAATGTTGATATGTTTTTATGATTCGAAAGTATTAGTGCACAAAGAGTTTGTACCAACTAGTCACTGCTGTATATTATCTTGGTGTTATGAAGCATCTTTTGAGGCGTATGCGTCGTGTGCGTCCTCAATATCGTGAAAATGGTAGCTAGTGTTTGTTACATGATAATGCACCATCTCATCGCTCGACGCTTATCACTGATTTTCTAACTATAAATGGCATTTTAACCATCAACCATTCGCCCTATTCATCGGATTTTTGGCGCCTTGTGATATCTATCTATTCTCCAAATTACATTTGACGATTAAAGGACAGCGTTATGTCGACGTCGAAGCCATTAAAAAGACGCCGGCAGCGATCTTGAAGGACGTCTAAAGACGAACTTAAAAATTCATTCGACGCGTTAATTGACCGTGCAAAACGTTGTATTGAAGTCGAAGGCGACTACTTTGAATAAAAGAAATGAATTTTACCAAAATAGAAAGCTTTTGTTTTTATTTTAAAAAAGTTCCGGTTTCTCTGCGACAGTAATACCCGTGGATACAGAAGTCATGCTTCTTTGGCAATGCATGCAAATTACTTACCAAAAGACCGGGATAGCGCATGTAATAAGGGCGCTGGTTTTCACATATTCATGTAGAGAAGTCAATGGTTCCATCATTTTAGGCGGGCGATTTTTAAAATCATTTTAAATATTACATTTTTTGTAAATTCAAAGACTAGAATATGGATCATTTGAAAAAAAGGAAACAGATTAATGTTAGACTATAAAAAATTGCAATTAACCGTTCCAAGTGTCAGTATTAAGAAACACCATTTGCTTCGAATTATTCCTTCAGCTACTCTAGCCCAACTGTATTGGACTTAGATAACGGACAAATGATCATACTTATGGTGAGGTGTTAATGCAAAAGCTAAGTCTGTATTTAAGAATTGGTTATATTCGAAAGAAGTTGTAATTTTATTGAGCTAATATAAATTTTCATTTTGTTAAGCTATAAAATACTAATATTTATCTATTGCAGTGATCATATGAATGATGTAGTTCCTCCAGATCCGAAAGTTACGAATGATGAAATAATCTATGATAATGATGGATTTCCTGTACCTGAATTAGATGGGTCAGTGCATGACGCATTTGAAGGTATGTGTTTTATTATAACTAACAATTCAACAGTATTTCTTTAAGAATTACTTCTGTTCATTGCTATAACTGTTGTTTCACTTTACTTATATTCTCTCTAAAAGTATTGCGACTAATGAAGGCGATTATTGCAAAAATAATAAATATATTTTACTCTTGCAAAAACCCGCTGTAATTAATATTAAATAAATCTTTATGACGCGTATTTGTGCTTACGATTGTAATGGGATACAAATTATGATTGCAACAGTTCTTTTATGTCTTAGGAATTTAATGAAAGAATCAGATAATTTATTCACCAAACAGATCGACACAATGTTCACAGGTTAAACGAAAATAATAAAAATAAACTTAGATTAATAAGTAATACAGTTCAGTGTAACAAAATAATTTATTTATATAAAATTATACACAAAAACAAGTCAGTAAACGACATTAACTTAAAAGAAATGATGAATAAGAAAATGAGATTGAAAAGGAAATTATTTTTCCTAGAAGCAGGTAAAAGTGATTTGTATTGCTACACATATCGACTAATGGAGCCTTTTATATGATATTCTTGTGCCTTTTGTGTACGTAGAAAGCATCTGTTGCTCTGTTGGTAAATTTTGGAACCAGCAAATTTGTTGCAATAAATAAAGTGAATCGATAGCATTATTAAGAAGTTTTATAAGAAACTTCCTACTAGTTTCATCTCTTCTACGGCTAAGAGAAGTGAAGTCGTGCCTATAAAGTAAACTCTCGTGCTGTAAGTATACGCCATCCACTTTGTACGATAGAAACTTCCAAAATCGTTTCTGTATACACCTTAGTAATGATAACTACTATGGGTTGGACAAAGAAGTAAAACAAAACAGTCAGTGTATAAAAGAACCGTAAGATTTTATTAGAAAATCGAGATATTTGGACGCAGAAGAACACATAGTAATGTATGGACTGAAAGAAGAGCACCCTAAGATGGTGAAATTGTGATACCCTAGAAATCTGATCTTGAAGAAATTATATAATCAACAGAAATAAAGTCGAACGTTTAGAGAAGGAAAGAAAATCACATTTACCTCACATTTACCAACATTTAAACACACTCGATTATACGGGGTTTTTCATTAAGCGCTTCCTATTTTTAAATTTAAATAAAACAAAGTGTGTGTGAGATACCGTCAAAATTTTTTATATGCGTTTGAAAGGCCTATGGATGTATGGAATATAACGTCGTGCAAATGTCCACCGCGGCATCGCTGGGTGGCGCGCATCCGAAAGTTCCACTTTTCTAGGACTCTAGCGCATAAATCAGGCTGAATTTGACCGATGGCATGAGTTATATTGCCTTTGAGGGTCGCTGTGGTTTGTGGCTTATTCGCTAGACCTGCGACTTAAGAAAACATCACAAGAAAAATCTAATAGGGTCAAATCGCACGATCTCGGTGGACAGTTTACACCACCTCCACGTGAGATGACCATGCCGTCAAATCGCTCGTGCAGAATGTCTAATGTGGCATGAACTGTGTGGCACGTAGCGCCGTCATGTTGAAACCACATGTCGTTGGTGTCCATATCATCCAATTTTGGCCAAAAGAAATTGGTAATAATCGACCTACAGTGCTCGCCGTTGACGATGATGGCCAACGTCGTTCTCAAAGAAATATGAACCGATGACGCCGCTAGCCCAAAATCCACAACAAGCAGTGACTTTTTCGGGATGCATTGAACGGTCTTGGATCTCATGTGGATTGATATCGTCCCAAATTCGACAATTTTGTTTGTTGACGTATACATTCATCCAGAAATGTGCCTCATAGCTGAAGATGATTTTTTGATGAAAATCAGAGTAAGTTTCTAACTGCTCTAGGGCTCATTCAGCGAACACATGACGTTGTCTATGGCCGTTTACCTTCAGTTCCTAGGTCAGCTGAATTTTGTACGAGTGCACGCCCAAGTTACGACCCAAATTCGCCAGGTTGTGGTCTGCGAAAAGCTGAGTTCTTGTGATTTATGAATCAGTGAAAAATTTTACTGCAAAAGTTGATAGTTTGAAAGAGAAGAAATGCGCTTTAATTTTTAAGGCATCTGTGTAAGCGACAACTCTATAACTCTACAATACAAAAGCATTAGTCAATCATTAACATGTACATTTAACAGTAGGTATGAGGTAAAGATATTGGAAGTATATATATATATATATATATATATATATATATATATATATATATGTATACCGTGAATATATTTTATAATGCAACATGCACATACATACACTAGTTGCTAGAGTAACGTAATAATGAAATGACAGCAATGTATTTTAGCGTGTATTTTATTTTGCAACATAGGATGTGAAATACAGTAGTTGAACAAAATTTAAAAACTAATTTAACAAATTTTCAAAAATGTCACCATTGACGGCCAGACAGTATCCTAAGCGATTGTAAAATTCATTTATTGTATTTTGTATCTGCTCTGGAGTTATTTCTCTTGCAGCAACTCGTATTCTATTTTTTAATTGGTCAATATTGTTTAGAGGTTCTCCATGAAAAACTTTATTTCTGGTACATGACCAAAGAAAGAAATCCTTTGGAGACAGGTCTGGTGACCTTGCGGACCATTCTACTTCTCCACGGCCTATCCAACGGTTTGGAAATCTTTGGTTGAAAAATGTTCTAACCATACGAGAATTACGTGCCGGCGCGCCATCATGCTGGTACCAAATCTCACCATCAATATTTAAAGCGTGGAGGGCTGGCATAACTCTGTACTCAAGCAATTCTAAATATTTTTCTCCTGTAAGAGTACCCTCAATAAAAAACGGTCCTACAATATGGTGTCCAATCAACCCAGTCCAAACATTGACTTTCTGTGGCCGCTGAGTCCTTGTGATATGACATCTATGCAAATTTTGTCTACTCCAGTAGCGGCAGTTCTGTGAATTTACTTCACCATTTACATAAAATGTTGTTTCATCTGTAAAGCAAATTCTGCGTAGTAAAGTATCATCATTATGAAGCTTATCCAACATGATTTCACAAAAGTTACTTCTTCTTTCTGCATCATTCGCAATTAGTTCCTGATGGTTTTGAAAATGATACGACTCAAAATGTTCTCGTTTTAGTAGTTTATGCACGGAAGATTTGCTTACATTTGTAGTTTGTGCTAAAGCTCTTGTGGAGAGCATATTATTATTTTCGATTGTTTGTAGAATTTCATCTCTTTTGGCGTCAGTAATAACATATCTTGGCCTATTCTTTTTTTTATGATTAGGAACGATGCATCCATTATTTTTATACTTCTGTACTAACCTACTTATTGTAGTTGGACTCGGTCTTGGACGGTCAGGATATGTAATTTGAAACAAATCTGCTACTCTCCTCAAACTCATATTCGAGTTATACCAGTTCACTAATAACAGTTTTTCTTCTACACTATACATACCTCAAAAATAGAGTAACTTATTTTGACATCCTATGTTGCAAAATAAAATACACGCTAAAATACATTGCTGTCATTTCATTATTAAGTTACTCTAGCAACTAGTGTATGTATGTGCATGTAGTATTATAAAATATATTCACGGTATATGTATATATTACTAAGGACTGTATAATCGGCCGTATTCTTAATATCTTAAACGTAACTATTATAAGGTGTATCGGTCTGTTGAACAAAGACTCAAACAATTTTAGTTTTCAATATTCTATATTTCGCTGCCAAACCTTTGCAGCTTCCTCAGGAGTGTGAACTAAAAGGAGTCATACACTGGCTGATTCAAAATAATTGTATAAATAACTTTCAATTTTAATTTTAAAATACATTGTAAAATAGAATAAAACTCGACTCAGCAAAATTAGTTTAACCTATTTTGTCCGTTCGTAAAACTGTACACAATTGGATGTGAGGGTTATAAGAACAGAAGATAATTCAATTATCACAGACTAGTATAAAAAGCCTACGGCGTCTAACTGATACATCCATTACCTCTCTGGCCATCCACTTAACCAAAAGCATAACACGGTAATAGCAATAAAAAACAGAATTGTTCACATTAGCAATAGAAAGTTTCTTAATAACAACCTCAAAGAACTATTTAGGATTTTCATTAACGATGGTTATCCTAAGCATATCTTAAAAATTTTAATATACAATACCAACTTTTATGACGGACCTACTGAAGATGAGATGCCCTTGTTTGTATATCGAAAGTTGCCTTATGTGTCGAGTCTCACGGAGAAAGATTATAAAGGTGTTTAAAGATTTTAAACATTTAAAGATTGCCAAATATAATGTCACTAATTTGCATACACTTTACACAAAGACAAAAGATAGGACGCCGATTCTATTTAACATCAATACCGTCTACAAGATCAATTGTGTAGATTGTGAAGATTGCTACATTGGGTAGACTTCGCACTGGCTCAAACAGCGACTAACCCAGCATAGGAGTGATTGCCGGGTGGGCAAGAATTCAGGTGCACTAGCACGGCACTGCATCGATGATTCACATACGTTTGAGTTTGAAGGAGTTAAAATTCTGGAAACCGAAAGCAATTATAGGAGGAGACTATTTTTGGAGATGTATCACATTAACAAGCACAGAGAATGTATCAATTACAGGTCAGATGACAGATTGCACGTAATTTACTGACACATATTAAGGATACTAGACTACTAATTATCGAATTAGGTTTTTATTTTGTGATTGATTTTTGATTAACCCCGGTATAGTTTTGGTCTTTTTCTGGTGGAGATGTTTCCTTGTTATTAACTTTGTTTGTCTTGTATTTTATGCATACGTTTTTGACTCACGTTCTGTTTTTTGTATCGTTCCCGCTTTTTATAATTGTGTACAGTTAAGTTAAAAACGAAAAAAAAAACAAAAAAGAATTGTGTACAGTTTTACGGACAGACAAAATAGGTTAAACTAATTTTGCTGAGTTGAGTTTTATCCTATTTTACAATGTATTTTAAAATTAAAATTGAAAGTTATTTATACAATTATTTTGAATCAGCCAGTGTATGACTCCTTTTAGTTCACACTCCTGAGGAAGTTGTAAAGGTTTGGCAGGGAAATATAGAGTATTGAAAACCAAAATTGTTTGAGTCTTTGTTCAACAGACCGATACACCTGACAATAGTTACGTTTAAGATAGATGTATGTATGTATGTATGTATATGTATATATATATATATATATATATATATATATATATATATATATATAGGATTTAAAAAAGGATACAATTGTAAAAAAAGTATATATTTTAATACAATATGTAGTAATGGGGTTTATTTATCACTTTAAGTTATCTAATGTATAGATAATACGGATGATGTGGATAATATAGAAGATATTGCGGTAGTGAGCCAACTTGCACGAAAAAGAAGAATGGTTACATCATTTTGTCCAACAAATGAGGTAATGCAGGAAACATGTGAGCGTTCAGCACTTGCAGATAATTTTGTCAACTCTGTTTGGGTTGGACCAAGTCATTGGAAGAATAAATTAATACGACCATTAGGTAAGTCTATAGAAATAAAATTATGTCTTAAAAGTTTAAGCGATAAATCGGGAATAGCAAACAAAAAATAAATTTTTTAATATTGAAAATAGTTTTATTGCTTTTCAAAATATTCTCCTTGAAAATCAATGCACTTTTGCATTCGTTTAAACCAATCCAAAAAGCATTGCTGCCACTGTGAAGGCGGTATCTCCAAAATATGAGTTTTGAATGCCTCAACTGCCTCTTCCGGCGTAGAAAACCGTTGACCATAAAGTTTAATCAACAAAAAGGATTCACGAGGTGTTAGATCATGGCTGTACGGCGGATCAATTCAATATTTTTCCCGGTCAAATACTGTTGTGGAGAATGATCTGTCGTTTTCGGTTTGTTTTCCTTATTTCTTCAAAAACTTTCGGCAAGCAAATAGTTGTGTACCATTCGGAATTCACCGTTCTATAACTCTCTAAAGGCGCGGTTGCAACGTGACCGATTTTTCCGAAGCAACAGGCGACCATTTGTTTTGATGTGCTTCGAGGGCAAACAACTTTTATTGGTTTTAGGCCCATCTTGGAATACCTACCCAGTCGACTGCTGTTTACTATCGGGCTCATACGTATAGACCCAAGATTCATCACCTGTGACGACTTTTTAAATGTTCTTTGAAGCACCGCTATTGTATTTTTTGTGCATTTCGTGGCACCAATCGACGCGTGTACTCTTTTGTGCGGTTGTCAAACTATGTGGTACCCAACGTGAACATAGCTTCTTAACGGCTAAATGTTCATGCAGGATCTTATGCACGCTGGTGTTACTAATACCTAGAGATGCTTCGATCTCACAGTATGTCACATGATGGTCTTGCATTACCAATTCAGACACTGCATTAATGTTTTCCGACACAACATTTGTGGGACGACCTTCACGAAATTCATCGTCCAAAGAACGCCGTCCAACGTTGAATTCACTATACCATCGATATACTGTACTTTTCGATGGTGCTGCATCACCATATAAAGAATTCAGCTCATTGATGCATTCTTGTTGAGATAATCCACGCCGAAAGTTATGAAAAATAATTGCACGAAAATGTTCGTGAGTTAATTCCATTTTTTCGCTGACATAAACTTTTCAAGTAACTGTCAACAATAGAAATAGCGACCGGATAATAAAATTGTCAAGATAAATATATTGTCAAAAATAACAAACTTCACGATGCAATTATCATATCGGAGGCAACACTAACAGTGTTGCCAGTTCCCGAAATATAAACGGCTACCCTCGTATCAATTTTATATTTGATTTGTGATTAATATTAATCTCTCCACAAAATAGTAATTGAGAGTTATTCAGATGCTTATTATATACTATGTGACAAAAAAGACGAATCACACAGTACCACGAAGCGAAATTGAGAAAATATTGTTGATAAGTTGGATGAAGATGAGAAGAAAACAATTCGTCGCATTGTTCATGGCTTTTTTCTAAGAAATAAGCAACCAACTTTAAATGAAATAGTTCAGGTATTAAATATATTTAGTAAAATGTTATATTATATATATGCATTAATAAAAAAATTACAGACTGTAAAAGAAAATGAAATGCTACCATCTATTAATGGAACAAATCTCTGGAGAGTTATGAAAAATATGGGGATTGTTTGGGAAAAAAGAGGTAGAAATCATATGTTAATAGAAAAATCTGATATTGTTTTATGGAGGAGACGATACTTAAACAATATTAGGCGTTTTCGGGAATGTGGAAGAAAAATTTATTATCTTGATGAGACGTGGTTGAATGCAGTCCATCTGAAACATAAAGTATGGAAAGATAAAAATGTACTTACTGCACGGCAAGCTTTTGTTGAAGATTCATCAGTTGGTTTGAAGGACCCGTTAGGTAAAGGAAAACGATTAATTATTGCCCATATTGGAAGCGATACAGGGTTTGTACAGGATGCTTGCTTGACGTTTGAGTCAAAGAAAACGGGAGACTACCATTAAGAAATGAACGCAGAAGTTTTTGAACAGTGGTTAAAAGATATTTTACCAAATTTAGAAGAACACTCTGTCATTGTAATGGATAATGCCCCATACCACTCTAAAAAAATCTGAAAAAGCACCAAACTCTTCTTGGAAAAAAAGTGATGTAATTATTTGGTTACAAAATAAAGGGATTAAAACAAAAGAAGCTTCACTGAAAGTGGAACTGTTAGATTTAGTAAAAAGCTATGTAATTAGAAATTCGATTCGCTATAATGTAGATAATATAGTAGAGATTATTGGCAGGCACATTTTAAGACTACTACCATATCATTGTAAGTTGAATCCTATAGAATTAATTTGGGCACAGGTGAAAGGTTATGTCGCTGCAAATAATAAAACATTCAAATTAAATGAAGTAAGAAAATTGTTTCACGAAGCCCCCGACAAACTAACTGGTGATGATTGGCGAAAATGCATCGATCATGTAATAAAAAAAGAAAATGATATGTTTCGTTTAGATGATATTATAGAGAATATGGAGATCACTGTTACAGTTAACACAGGTTCTTCAGATGAAGACGTAATTGATTCGTCTTCTGACGATTAATAAGCAATAAGCAAAACGAAAATATTGCAGTACAAAATGTTATATATACATAAATTGAGTTTATTAAATCTTAATAAATATTTTATGATATTTGGTGAAATAGTTTTTAATATTTAGAAATGAATCAAATAATTCATATATATATGTAACCAAAGATACATACTAACTGTACGTACTTGAGCAATGTAAACTGCTCTGTAGTTTAGACAACAACCACTGTATTTTTAAATGGAATTAACAGTAAATTTATGGTATACTGCATCGGGCCTATCGAATACAGCAAATGTCAAATTTGTTTTTATACTTTTAATAACTTCAGATTAAGAATTTTTACATGTAATAGTAAATAATAAAGTACTGTTTTTTCTTTGAAAGCCTTTATCGCCTTGTATCTTCGAAACAAAGCGTCTTTTCTAAAAGTATTTGAGGACAAAAAAGTCTTAAAATAGTGCAATGAATATTTCCTTAAATTTTTGCCACCTGTCTAGTAAACACCCAGTACTTTTAAACCAAATTTGTACAAATGTTTACTGTTGAGAACAATGAATGAATGAATTAAATCTTCATTGCACTCTATATAAACGAATACATTCTGCTATTTTCCTGAGTGTGCTCTTAATAAGACATTCTAGGAACTGCTGTGAAATTACATTTCAAGCAACTTGTAGAGTTTCATGTAGTTGTAAGTGCATTGGGGGTTTTGGAAATATTAACCTTTGAGCCATGACATCCCATACATGTTGCATGGGTAGTACATCTGGCGAACATACGTATAATTGAGCATATTAACATTGGCCTTTTGCAAGACAGGCATTTTCTTACTAGAATGTGGCATTATTTAGCCCTTCGGTATATGGTAAAGCGAATGGTTCCTGATCTTCGTAAATGACATTGAAATGATCTCGAAGGAACAGAAGATAGGCCATAGAATAAATAATGCGTTCCATATATCATCGTATATCTGCTCGTACATTACACCATTCTAATTTAAGGGCACGATGTCTACTAAGGAGAGGCAGTATCAAGGCTAATACTACCTCTCACCAGTAGACATCGTGCTCTTAAATTGGAATTGTATAATGTACGAGCAGATTGATATGAAGAGTTGAACAATATCGTTTTGTCAAACAAATCTCGTTATTTTTAATGGATCCACAATGGTCAAAGACAAGTCCAATGCCAAAAAGTAGGACTCCTGCTGAGAGGTACATTTACGACTTGCAGCAACCATTGGTTTTCCCATATATTCAAGGGCTAAATAATGCCACATTCCAGCATGACAATGTCCGTCCTCATTTGCAGCTGTTACAGTACAGTTCCTATAAGAGACCAATAGAAAATTTGGTTTAAAAATATAGGGTGATTCGTTTTTTTGTCACATAGTATACCATATATTAAGAAAGTAAAGAATTACGCTTTCAACAGAAAGAAATTATACAGATTGAGTATGGTTTCTTACTCTATATGTATTGATTCAAAAGCAAATTTAAACTATTATAATAAAGAATTTATTTGTGAGAGCACGTTGCTTGTACATTAATTGCATTGTTCTATTTTCAATTGAATCATATTTTTAAAATTTCAATGTATAAATTTAAAAAGCTAAAAACATTTGTAATATTTTTTATTTCAAAGTATATGCAAGTACGAAAATTATTTTCTGATATTTCATCGTTAATTATTAGGTGCGCAACTAAATTCTCGCTGTTTTTTGATGAAAATGCAACTTTATTGTGAAAAAATGTTTCAAATGAATCATTCAAAATATTGCCCATCGCTAGCGATAACTTTTTCCTATCTTTCTGGCAGAGATCGAATACCGTCACGGTAGAAGTGTTCGTCTTTTGCAGCTATCCACGAATCAAGCCATTTTGAGATGTCTTCATATGAGCGGAACTGCTGATTAGCCAGACCATGTGCCATCGAACGGAACAAGTAATAATCGGACGGCGCAATATCTGGGGAATATGGCGGGTGGGGTAGGGCATCCTATTTGAGCGTTTCTAAGTAGGTTTTAACGGGTTTGGCAAAGTGAGGTCGAGCGTTGTCATGCTATAGAATCACTTTTTCTCGGCTCAATCGCATCAATTGAGTTCGATACCGTTCCCCAGTGATGGTTTCATCCGGTTTCAACAGCTCATAATAAATAACACCGATCTGGTTCCACCAATGTAATGAATCCATTTTTCAACACCCGTAACGATGCGATGAAGAAAACCCTTCCTTTTTTGCCGCTGGAGCAGTTGTTCACAGGCGAAAAAACGACGCTCAACGTCTCTTGGCTTCAAATCATAAGGAACCCAAGTTCCTTGTTTTTGAATCATTCCCAACGCATGCAATCGCTGGGAAATGGCTTGGCGGGTATCTCCTAATACCGAAGCAAGCTCTTTTTGCGTTTGGCACGGATCCTCATCGAGCAATGCCTCCAATTCAGCGTCTTCGAAGATTTTTAGTCTTCCTTCACGCGAACGGTCGTCAACATCGAAATTACCGTCTTTGAAGCGACGGAACCAATCACGGCACGTTGTTTCACTTAGAGCAGCATCTTCGTAAACTTTTTAGAGTTCTCGATGCGCTTCTGCCGCCGTTTTCTTCAAATGAAAGAAGAAACCCAACACTTCCCGCAAATGGCGATTATTTGGCACAAAATCAGACATTTTCACACAACCAAAAGTATTAGACGCAAAAACAGAATCACTAATGTGTCAAAGTGGTTTGTTTACCATATGTCTAAGCTTGGTACATGACGTTTTGGTTATGTCACAATCGACCGGCACTTACTACTGGAGCCATCTCTTGAAAAACAGCGAGAGCTTAGTTGCGCACCTAATAAATTCACAGAAATTAATTAAACATTTCTGCGCTGAAGAAAGACTCGAACCTCTATCTGCCGTTTTCTAGACGGCTGCCTAATCGTTAAGGCAGCCGTCTAGAAAACGGCTGAAACTGGCATCATACAATTAACATATCAAGTTTAAATCTAATATTACTTACAAAGGGTGTTTCAAATTTCACGATTTTTTTAAAGAATAAATAAAACACATAATTTTCATTCACTTTCAAAAACATTTTATTGGTAATTGAAGTATCAGTTTTCAATGACATTTTGACATAATTGAGATTATATCTCACCAATGACACGAATAGTTTCATCTTTCAAAGCAGGAATTGATTGTGGATTGCTTTTATAAATCTAACTTTTCACATAACCCCAAAGGAAATAGTCTAACGGCGTCAAATCACATGATCTTGGTGGCCAATTAACATCACCGTTTCTTGAGATTACACGTCCATTAAATTTTTCTCTCAATAAATCAATTGATTCGTGTGTAAAGTGAGGTGTAGCGTCATCCTGTTGAAACCACATATCCTCTAGATCAATATTCATTAATTCAGGCCACAAAAATTCGGTTATCATCCGACGATATCGATCACCATTGACAGTTACAGCTTCACCAGCAGCATTTTCAAAGAAGTAAGGTCCAATTACACCAGCTGACCATAATGCACACCAAACAGTAACTCGTTTAGGATGCATAGGTTTCTCATGAATTATTCGTGGATTTTCCTCACCCCAGATAAGACAATTAACAATATTATTAACATAGCCACTAAGTTCAAAATGTGCCTGGTTGTTCTTTGATGAAATTGATAAATGAACGACGTTTTAAATGATCTAATGGCTTCAGTTCCTATGTTATTTGAACTTTATATGCCTTCAGAGCTAAATCCTCGTGTAAAATACGCCATGTTGTTGATTCACTATGTCCAAGTTGTTGTGTCTAATGGACATTTCAGGATCTTCAGCAACACTTTCACGGACCGAAACAATATTTTCTTATGAACGACCACCATTGTATTTTTTACTTTTTTGATCTTCCACGGAACCGGTCTCTTGAAATTTTTTAATAATTCGACTAATAGTGCTTTCAGGTGGACGATTATGTAAACCATAAAATTCACGTAATTTTCTAAAAACTCTTTTCACAGAACGTTGATTTTCATAAAATAATTCAACAATTTGAGCCCGTTGTTGTACCGTGTACGAAGCCATTTTTATAAATATCATACATCACATTTTTTAAATGCCCATATACCCAGACAAATTCAGTGCGCCATCTATATTTTATTTATTCTTAAAAGAAACCGCGCAATTTGGAACACCCTTTACTTCTTTGACGAAATTGGTATTTTTTTCAACTTTTCTAG
This sequence comes from Dermolepida albohirtum, assembly GCA_031893035.1. Lineage (NCBI taxonomy): Eukaryota > Metazoa > Arthropoda > Insecta > Coleoptera > Scarabaeidae > Dermolepida > Dermolepida albohirtum. The sequence continues at coordinate 52,727 of JAVIWB010005931.1, read as the reverse complement.
AATGGCAGAGTTGTCCATGACGATAACAGAATTTTTTTTTCAAATTAAGTACATTTTTTCAAACAATCTCAAAAAGTTCTATATTCACCTTTTCATGGTAATTACTTGTCTTATTTGAAGGAAATAGAAAGAAAACCGTCCTGCATCTGATTTGTAATAATATCAATATCAGTTGTTTTTTTCAGTGGATTTTATTAACCCGTTGGTAAATCTTCATTGAAAGCTTGTGTATTTTTATTGCTTTTATTTTTGATAACTTATGGCCATCATTTATCCTTATCTCATCGAGAAAATAAATTTTCTTTTTTTACCGTTCTCAATTGCTTTATATTTAGTCCGAGATTGTCTTTTCCATATAATTATTGTATCGGTTATAACTATTCATAGCTCTCTTCTTAAAACTAAACGTATACGTAGGCTAAAATTGCACATATTAATTAAATATCTTATTGCAAGTTTATCTTTCCTATAACTCATATAACGACAGCCTTAAGAATTTTGTTATGTCAACATTGCTAGCATATTTTCTATCGCCAACACTTTTTTCAATGTATAAATTTATATTTTAAAGGATAATGAATGGACTATACACCTTATTAATGCTTTTGTGTTATCATCTACTCTGTCTAATATAGCATTATTTCTCTTATAAGGCTTCAGCTTTTGAAATTCTTGTTTAATGTGTTGTAGAACACCGTTTGATATTTTTGTAAAAGTACACATTTCATAAATAAATATATACATTTAATTTAATTATATTAATAATGTTACCAGCTAAAAATTCTAATTTTAATCGCTTTTTACATTGTTTATATAATGCAGAATTTTTTTTGAGAAAATTCCGGCTCTCCCCTAACCCGGAATCGCATGCCAATCGGGTATGTGTGTTTACCCTCAACTCACGGATAGTGGTGATTTCGAGTCTTCCAATGTTCCCATAAATTGTATTATGGAAGTATATGTTAAATGAAACCCACGGTAGGTTTATAATTGCATATAATTATACGTTTTTACTATTTAAACTGAAAAATTCTAATTTTAACCGCTTTTTACAGTGTATTCACAATACCGAATTTTTTTGAAAAAGTCCTTGCTTTCAGTGCGACTCGACTGTATGTACGTTATAAAAGCGCATAATTATATGCAGTTAAACACCTACTTCCGTGAGTTTCATTTAATATTTATTTCACCCATAATACAATTTATAGCATGTTGGAAGATTGAAATTCACCATTCTCCGTGGTTTGAAAGTGAAAACACATGCGTTGGCATGAGAACGCAGGATCGAGACACGCGAAAAGTAGAAATTAAAAAAAATTCCGTCATATATACCATGTAAAAAGCGGTTATAATTAGAATTTTTCAGTTTCACATCGTAAAAGCGGGTAATTATCAACTGCTCATGATCAATAATTGTCGTGCCAGCTTCATGCAACCGATATTACAGCTTTTAATTACATTTAAATTAAATACGAGTAAATCTTAATTTCTTTACTTATGATTTTATTTTTTAGCTGTAAAATTTTCCGGCAAGTCTAACAAAGAAGCACCGCCAGCTAAAAAGAAAAGGAAGACCATGGAATGCGAAAATCTTGATTTCGTAGGTCACGTTACTGGCATAAATTTTAATATAAAAGCTACAAAATCTATAACCCTAAACTTAGACAGGTAACAGATTTCTCCAGTCATATAAATTCTTTACATATACCATTTCAGATGTACATTGCCAATGAACGAAATAGGTTCTACTGATTTCGATACACTCACTCAAATAAATCTAATTCCAAATAAGGAATATTATATGCGCCTAACCGAGTCGGATGATGATGAGATTGATGTAAGTAAAGTTATAATTATGAATGAACACTTCTTTGTTTTTATAGTAAGTGATTTTTGCAGACACTGGAAAATGATTGTAACCAAGAAAATATCGAAGATGATATTGTAGAGACAGTTTTACCAGGAGATTTGACTGGGGAAAATAATAATAACATTTCTACTTCGCCCCCAGAAGGCAACTGTATTGCGAATCCAGAAATTGTAAGTGTAGCTAAATAGGTGGCCGGAATCATAATAGACGTCTTCCAAGTCATAGATACTTGTGCATACAAATCAAACAATTTATACTTCATAATCATAATTTAATTCAATATTATATTCTTGCTTGCAGTTTTGCAAATTTAAACATCAGCTTAATTAAATTTATAGATCAACGTAAACTAAATATAAATCACATGCTTTTGTGATATTAGATAAAACAAGATCCTAAAAGAAATTTGTTTCTATAAGTAGTTACAGATGAAATGTTGGAAACCGATCAATTATAAATGCAGCTTGAAGACATCAGGTGTACCGGAAAGTCATTACCGGTTTTTGTAACAGATGTCGTTATGCTTAAGTATGCAATGTTATGATTTGACACATATGTCATTTTATTCTACTGACATCAAGGTTCAAAGCCATACATATTATATTTTGCGAAAGTAACACTGTCATAATTTGGTACGTAGACTTCCGCGGTCGTGGTCCATGCTATCTGCTTCTGGGTTTCCGGGCTGGAACCGCGTCACTAGTATATCTGCCGACGTTTCGTACCCATTTGTATGGGACATCTTCAGGGCTGAACTACTGCACTGAAACAGTTTCAGTGCAGTAGTTCAGCCCTGAAGATGTCCCATACAAATGGGTACGAAACGTCGGCAGATATACTAGTGACGCGGTTCCAGCCCGGAAACCCAGAAGCAGATAGCATTAACACTGTCATACTTCTTTGAAAATGTCGAATTTCGTGCCTGAAAAAGTGCATTACTTTTCTTATTTAATAAAAAAAAAAATGCCGCTGCAAATCATCGTTTGCTGGTAATAACTTGCGGTGAGCCTGCTTCAACCATAAAAGCATGTGAGGCAATTCGAAAATTCAAAAGTTATGATTTCAATGTGCAAGACAAAGAACGTTCTGGTAGACCGAGAAAGTTTGAAGATGCGAAACTGCGGTCGTTATTGGATGAAGACCCAATCCAAACTCAAAAATTTACAGAAGCGTTAAATGTGTCCCAAGAAACGATTAGCGACCGATTACGAGCAATGGGAAAAATCCAAAAGATGGGAAAATGGGTGCCACATCAAATGAACGACAGGCAAATGGAAAATCGAAAAATCGTCTGTGAAATGCTCCTTCAAGGGTATGATCGGAAGTAATTTCTGCATCGAATAGTGGTGGATTATGAAAAATGGATTTATTTCGAAAAACCTTAAGCGCAAAAAATCATGATTACCATCTGGCGAAGCCGGCTCATCGGCTCGCAAGGCCAAATCGTTTTGGTCGCAAAACAATGCTCTGTCTTTGGTGGGACTAGAGTGGCGTGGCGTATTAGGAACTGTTGAAACCTGGCCAAACAGTTAATACTGATCTCTACCGACAACAAAATATCAATTTGAACTATGCATTGATAAAGAAACATCCATAATGGGCTCGAAGACACGGTAAAGTGATTTTACGGGATGATAACGTGCCGTCTCATACAGCAAAACCGATCAAGGAAGTGTCACTTTGATGAGACATAATATCGCACCCGCCGTACTCTCCAGACCTTGCCTTATCCGACTATCACCTTTTCGGATCAATTGGACACGCGCTTGCAGAGCAGTACTTTGTCAATCTTGAAGAAGTTAGAAAAGGGCTCGATTAATGATTATGCTCAAAGGACAAACAGTTTTTTTGGGATGGCATCCAAAAATTGCCTGAAAGATAAGCAAGATGTGTAGAATCAAATGGCCAATATTTTGAATAAATAATATTTTCCATTTTCTTGAAAATTATGTATTTTTTAATGAAAAAACCGGTAATGACTTTCCAGTACACTTGGTATGTAAAATGTATCTAAAATTACATATCATAGAAATCCTTACATATGAGGCAATACTTGTAGGCGTTTTAATAATAAATTGTATAAATAAACGTTTGTGAGACCATGTACTGTTAGATGACGAAAAATTAGAACAGTAATATTTTGTTTTGTTTTTATGGCTTCATTTTATTACGTTTATTTTGGCATAACTATGGCATCAGTTATTGCCTTAGAAATTAAAATAGCACGTATAGAGAGAAGATTGTATTTATTTTTGACGCGTATAATATTTATTAGTATAATCAGATAAACACAATACTAACTCAAAACGTAGGGTACAATCGTATGTATGTTTACTTGTCACTTGTTCGTAACTCACTCGCGCGTAAATCACATGTTACAGACGTCAGTTTTTTATTCAAGCGTATGAAGGAGTAGCGACAGCAGGATTGCAAGGATACAATATTCGTAATGTAACAGTCTTGGATGTAGAAAAATAATAATAATGGATTCTTATTGTTTACGAGACAACGGATGCTGCCTATTCCAATTATATAAAATCAAATGCGTCTCGATTTTACTTTAATTTTATTATATATGAAACAACTTTAACATTAGTTACATATTTACACCTTCAGCGATCTCTCGCATCTGCCGATCATTGTCATATCTTTATTCATCTAACAAAAAACAACTGTTGCCTCATCTAGGTAATGGAAGTCAAGATAGCATATGTCGATAAAATAGAGGAATGGCAATCCAAACACAACTTAATAAAACAAAAAACATATAACTACAAACATAACCGCCGGTCTTGAAAGGCTAGACTTTCAAAAAAAATTGCAATTTGTTTGAAGTATGTGTACATGTTAAATATTACAATTCATTTACTAGTAACAGACAGACGCTCTGCACCACGCGCCTTACAACACCATTAGGCGTTCGCACATTCACAACAGGAACCAAACTGTCGTTCCCCAGGTAGAAGTTAACAATTCTATCAATTCGCTGGTAAAGAGGTGGTGCCTTATCTTTCTTCAAGACAACCATGAAGCCCATTTGTAGTTCTTGTAATGCGATCAAGTATTCATGGGACCATCTTCGCCAAAAATGTTCATTTGTTGGGGTTGCCTGTATTGAGGTACTGCCGTAAAATAGTCCCTTATTAGGAAGTGTCTAGGAAATAAGGCTAGCATAGATCATTAGGATTGCTTGTGAATGAATTTAGTGTTGCTTCAATCTGAGTCGTAATAGTATAAACACTTTCAAAGTGCATAACATTTTTGACTTAACAACCGCTTTTCAAAGGCCACCAAGATGAGATGAGCGAGGGGATGAAAAGTGCCACTGAATATTACTTCAGCTGAGGTAATTTTGAAAATCATCAGTCTTCGACAATGTTTTCAAATTAACCCTCAATTTCTCTGCGGCTCCAATAAAATTGGTTGCATTCTCCGAATATGAATGATTACAAATGTCACGTCTTGAAACAAATCCCTTGAAAAAACTGAGAAAAGAATCGTTTGTTAAATCTGTGCACAGTTCAAAGTGAACAGCCTTTTTTTGAAAAACATGAAAATACAAATATATCCTTTAGTGATACTGCGATTTCTGAGTTTTCCGTTTTTAATATCAAAAGGACCAGCATAATCCACACCAAATATTAAAAACGGTCTATTCGGAGTTATTCGATCTTGAGGCAGATCGTCCATGCGCTCTGTTAATTTAGGAGGATTTACGCGAAAACAAGTAACACTATAACAAAGCACTGCGTACTGTGTTTCTTCCGTTGACAATAATTTAGCCTTATTAAAGCTAATACTGCTTCGGAATCCACGTGTAACTATCGATGATGCTCGTTGAGAATTATTACTTTAGCGATTTGATGTTTTTCGGGTAATAAAATTGGATACTTTCTATCGTAGGATAGGGTAGTCTTACCTATTCTACCATCAGCGCGTATTATGTTTTTATCTAAATATGGGTTGAGCGTTGAGATTAATTTACTTTTCTGCGCTACACAATCTTTATGTTTCAAATCGATGGGCTTTTTTGAAAACTCATTTTCTTGCATTAGATTAATGAGTACTGTTGCTGATTTCTTTAATTTATTATTAGATAATGTATCCAATTTTTGTTCTTCAATAGTACTTCTAATATTTTTTATAAATCGTAACAAGTATGCGAAAATTTTCTTCAAACGCCAAAACATAGAATATCGACACTAAACGTTACAACCGATTTCAATATATTGAGATCGGTTGTAACGTTTAAAGTGACCAGCGATTTTTTACAAGCTTCTGGCACGTTAACTTAAATTTCAGTACCAAATTTTTAATTGAATCACAAATCAGTACTAATTAACTGTGAACGTTTATAATATGCCGCCAACTTAATACATCCGACAGTTCCTGTACCTGTGCTACTTGATTGCGCACTAACATTTGTCAAGTAACGGGTTGTGCTGCTACCTAAGACAAGACAATTGTGGGATCTACCCAATATTTGATGTGTTTAATATTTAATTGCAACGTCTTAACCACATTTTGCAAAAGTTGAGCCAATAGAAGTGCTTTACAAAGCTCGAGTCCTGAAAGTAGAGCAACTAGCGACTTTGCCCATAGAAGTTTACTAAAATAATTTCTGCTTGAAGATTTCGTTACTAAATAAATATATGCGCCAAAATCTGCGACGGATGTCGAAATTCCGAGTAGATCGTTATTCAAAACGTGTCGTTCTATGTCTAATTGATTGAGTAACGTTATTTGTTTAAAAAATTGTAAACATCCAGTAAAAATATCTAGAGGCACTGTATCGTCTCAATCTAGTTTCAATTACCAAAGCTTCTGTATCATGATTTTCGCCTTTATTGTTACTGGACCGATCAATCCTAACGAATTAAATATTTGTGAAATGTTCGACAAAATCGTTCACTTTTTAGCTGCTTATGATTTGCATTAAATCTTTGGAAATCAACTTAGTGTGTCACTTTGAGCATTCCATGAAACACGTAAGGCCTTGTTGCTTTCCATGTCGGTAATGTAAAAAAAAATAAAGTTGATTCGTGTTCTCTTGTCGTTACATCTAAAATTTCCCTTTCGTTTTCTTAATTTAAAGCCCAACTCGCTTTACATTTTTGATAAATTCACCTGTAATCGCTTCGCGTCATGTATTTATATCTGTAATTGTGATCAAATCATTTACATATCTTTTAAGTAATCGAATATGCTTCTGAATGCTGATATTCATTATCGTAAGCTACCCGATGAAGAGCTCGTATTGCTAAACGAGATGCGCTTGCGGTACCATATGTTACAGTTGTAAAACGATAACTATAATTTTTCTTTCGGTTCTTGACGTCAAAATATTCGTTCTAAGTCTCGCTGATCATCTTCAATTCTTACCTGCCTATACGCTACCGTCCATATTAGTTCGGACACTCAAATAAATTTAGAAAAAGGGAAAACAGATGAACTAATTTATGTCAAAACTTAAAATTTTTATTGCTTTATTTATAAAATATAATAATAAAAATGAAAGTCATTCAAACGTTAAATAAACAAAGATATCTTAAACATGCCGCACATCGAAGAAACTCCGTTCTGCGCGAAGAACAGCCTATACAATTCGAGGCACCCGTTTCACGAGTTTTTCAAGGACTCTATTCGGTATACCATTCCATTATTCTTGCAATATGTTTCACAAGTGATTTGTTGAGGTAGGACGCACTTTTCGGACCCTCCTGTCCAATTTATCCCGTTACAATTCTATGGTGTTTAGGTCGGCGCTTTGCGGCGGCCATGTCATTATTTGTAAGGTATTATTGTTTTGTTCGCTGTTTAAGATATTCTTACATACTATTGCTGAGTATTTGGGGTTGTTGTCCTGTATAAACACAAAATTTTCGCCAATTAAACGTAGCCCCGATGGTATTGCATTTTCTAAATAACCTTCCTTTCGCAAAATAGGCTCGATTCGCTTCAAAATCCCCTGTGCCGGCGTAGCAAAAACAACCCCAAACAAGCACAGAACTTCTTCCTTGTCTGACGATTGGCACTATAGAATTTCGCAGCATTCTTTGACCATTCGCTCTTACAAAAACACGTCTTGAGTGTCCAAACACTTCAAAGTTTGATTCATCAGTCCATAAGAGTTTTCCATTCATCTCGTGTTCAATCTCTATGTGTTTCTGTCCATTGTTGTCGTTTTTGCCTGCGTGTGCGACCGTGAAGATTTGGCAGCTATTAATCTTTTTTTTTGCCGTAGTAACAGAAATTTTTCTTACATGGTCGCGATTCATTACTGCGGCGATTTCGGGTGCTGTCAGTCTCTTATTTCGTTTACTCGGCAATTTTATACGCTCATCGTCGGCGTGAGAAGTTATTCGTTTACGACCTGAACGTACCGGATCTTTTAAACTGCCCGTGTGTTGATGTCGCTGAGTGATATCAGTAACGATCGATTTACTAACATGTGTCTTTTCGGAAATTTGACGCACTGAATAACCTTCTTAATGAAAAGCAATAAAAGAGCAATAATGCAGAACGTTTTTCTAAATTTGTTCACATTTTAAGTTCACATAAAAAATACGACGGAAGTGGACGCTAGCAAGTTTATTTGAAACTAATGCATATTTCGGTACACAAGACTCTTCGGGATGAGAGCAGGTAAGTTTCGCAAGTTTTTTGCTTGCTCTCAAAAATAATCGTATTTATGGCGGTAGGGGCTATTCCTGGAATTACCGCAATGAGTTATAAAATATAATAGTTATTTGTAGGTGCTCTAATAGATATATTTGCCTGCAATTGGGTATAAATCTCGTAAAGGACGTAATGTAAATATATTATTTATATTTAAATGCAATTACATTATTTTTTAGAAGAGTTTTCTAAATTTCACTAGCTGTCCGAACTAATATAGTGTACATCTTTTCTATGTCGGCTGTTAATATGAAAGAATATTTTCTAAACCTAAGTAATATATTGAAGAGATTATTTTGTAATATTGGACCTACTATTAATGGATTATTCAATGAGAAACTTGTGCCGGTTTTGGCTGATGCTGCAAAAACTACTCTTAGTTAGTTAGTCTATTTAGTTTTGTTAGCGTTTGAGCGTCAATTATTAACTCCATGTGACCTACATTTTTATATTCCTTTATAAAATCGATATAATGTTTACGCAGGTCGGAATCTTTCTTTAATTTCCTTTTAAAACGTTTTTTTGGCGCTTTCTTGTGACTCTCCTAAATCAAGGATGTTTTCCTTTCTAGGTAAGCTTGATTGAATCTGGTATTTCTTACAACTTCCAAAATATTTCAATTTGCTCCTCTAAAGTGCCGTTTACCGATATACCGCATGTTACTTTAGGCGTATTACTGTTGATGCTTATTGGACCGGATAAAATCCGTCCTAATTTTGTTTGATGCAAAATGGCAGATTTGATCCCGTTCTGATTTTATTTACGCATAGTAGATCCCAAAATATTCCTGTTGTCAAGAGCATATCAACTTTATCTCTAATATTAAGCGATGGGTCGGCTAAGGATATATTGAAGTTCATGTTAATTGAAAAATTTTGCAAATTTTCTATTATGTGAGGCGCAATTAGACAGGAAAGTTCGATTTCATTATCATTGTAAATGGATTTTATGCTTGTGCGGGTACTGTGTGTAATTCTAGTTTCTAATTGATTAAGCCCGACTACCGGAATATTCACATTATTAGATGCTATTTTTAATTTTTTAAATAATTTCTTCGTTATAAAATTTGATTGCCTGAATCTAGCAAAACTCTAGCTTTATAATAGTTTCCAACACCATTCTCCACATAAACTAGCAGTGTTGAGAGTAAAGTAGAACTCACATCTTGATTTGTATTCATTGTATGAGTGTTTATTGACAAAAATTCATTTTTATATTATTACTGTACTCATTATTCGAAACGTTAACTTGATTACTAAGATTATTTTCAACGCTGTCCATGTGAAGCAAGGCTTTATGACGATTCTGATACTGTTTGCAACCCGAAGAAGAACAATGGTTTAAGAAATGATGGTTTCTTAACAGTTAGTGCACAACTTAAGACACTTCAATTTATCGTACTTGTTTTTAACAGATAATTCTTTAAAGTGTGAGCAATATAATGCGTAGAACTCACATTTTATGTTCGATGCCGCTACATGTCCATGTGATTTAGCATAAATGACCATACTTAGAATTTGTCTGGCGATAAAGGTTATCTGAACTTGTCATTGCTTCTAAAATTTGACATTTATTAGTTAAAAAAGTGACGATATCTGAAAACAATGGCATAGAATCACTTTCTTTTGAAATTGCGTGGGTGTACCATTCTCACTTAGTTGTTGAATCGAGTTACATATATGTGTCCTGTACTATATTGATCGTTATTGTAAATTGTAGTTTATTGTATAATATTATCAATATTACAAGATCAAAACACACAATACAAAATAAAGAATGTAATTTTGATGGAGCCTGTGGTTGATTCACTTGATCACTGAAGGTTGATATATAACCCCTTGCCACATTAATTTTAGTATTCTGTATACGTATTTCGACAACAAAGTTGTCATCATCAGCAGATAATTAAAAAGTGTCGCACCTGGTAAACTACGGCGAAAAATACCCGCCGTAGTTTACCAGGTTCGTTACAATTATATTCTTCGTAATAATACAATGGTTATATGATTTTTTTTACAATTTCAGTGGACGCTTCGTTTTCGTACAATATGGCGGTTGTTCAAATTGGTGCTTTGTTTTCGTTTTGTTTGGTTAGAAGGACCAATGTTTCGTTCGATATTTTCTCTTTACGAGACAACTGATGTTGGCTATTTCAATTATGTAAAATAAAATGCGTTTCGATTTTACTTCGATTTTGTTATATATGAACCAACTTTAACACTAGTTACATATTTACACCTTCATCGATCTCTCGCGTCTGTCGATCGTCATATTTCTACTTATCTAACAAAAAGCGTAATGAAAGTCTAAATAGCGTATTTCGATAAGAAAGAAGAATGGTAATCTAAATACAAAAGTAAATAATATAGTAAAAAACATAACTACAAACATATACCAAAACTGATAATATAAAATAAAAGCTACACGTAAGAGAAAAAAATATAACTTAATCTACTTCATTGCATTAACCCTTTCAAGCACGAATTAAAAAATGGAACAAAATTTAAAATATTTTTAATGCTACATAAAGTAAGTACATATAGTAATACAAACATATTTTCTAAATTAAAAAATAGATATGTGTGACATTAATGGGATATGGTTGGCGTAGGAAACCACTGCGACGCTGGCTATGTATAAGAATGAAATCTTGCAAAACAGTTTTTGGATGCGGTTAAACATAATCCAACCTTACAAGAACTGCATTCCCATCTTGTTCTGTGTGGATCTTTGCTAGTGCTACAGAAAGCGCAACGTCGTGATGAGCCATGAATTGGCATGTGCTAGCTTGATTCAGTCTTAGTTCATCAGACACGTGAGGTTTGAATTTACCTAAATTCAAACGCGTCCGTTTTCTTTCAGGTGTTTCTTTTATCGTATTTGCACCAACAAAACCAGCAACTACATCGAGACGAAATTCTTTTAGCGTTACATTTTTGCCGGTCTTTCTTCTAAAGATGATTTAGGAATTGACAAGGGCCGTATCAAGAAAATGCCAAAAAAGTCTGTGTCACCATTTCTTTCTCTTTCTATCTAACCCACAGTACGACTTCAGCATATCGGCTTTATCGACACATCCCATACATCGTCATTATTATTATTATGATTATTATGATCACCATTAGAAAGATTATCATTAGGAGCGTCTGGATAAAGCTTCTACCAAGGCCTATTTAGAGTAGTCTCATTAAACCAAACATCTGCTGCCATGTAAGCTGCATCCTTCAGGCTGATTTTTTTGTACAACTGGAAAACTAATTCTTCATTTTCTTGTCTAAGCAGCACCATTCGCAACAACTGTTTTCTGAAGTAACGCTTGAAGCTGTCAATAACTCTCTGGTCTATTAGTTGGAAAATTGCCATTACATTTGAAGGCAAAAAGAACTTAAACATTCCAATTTTTCGAGTGAATGCTGAGCAGGTTCGGTGGGCATTATCAATCACCAGTATCACTTTGTCAGATGTTCCAGGTTGTTTCTGATGTTCTTTCACTTTAGGGATAAATATATTGTCGTACCAATCGACAAAAATATGTCCATTCATGAAATTTTTTGGTTTTCATAAGTTATTGTTAGTTTTTTTATGCTTTTGAAACACCGTGGATTTTTGGAACTGCTGATGATAAGCAATGGGAGCTTGTGACAGCTGGTCGTATTGCCACGTATCATTTCTGTGATGTGGGATTTGCTGACTTGAAAACTAGGCGCTGACGACTCCGACTTAGATAGTAATGATTTAGTGGGCATTTTTTTCAGTATAAGCTTATCTCATCAGCATTGAAAAAGTTTGCCCTCCTTAAAAATCGTCCTTTTCAATGGTTTTTTACAATTTGTAGCTGCCTCTTTAATCTGCTGATAGTTTTTTTGCTTGGATATTTAGCTCTCTTATTCCGTGTCTCGAATTGAAACACTGTAACCAGTCTCTAGTGATCTGTTTTCCATCTATTTTTATATTTAGTTAGTTTACATTTTAATGGTAAATTTGTTGTATTTGAATGTTGTTTGCACGAGATATTGGCATTGTTGAAATATCAATTATGGAAATTTCTCATCTTATTCATATTTAAAAAGAGTCGTCTCTGCTAGCTAGATAGCTTCTCAGTTAATGCAGTCTGCGGAAACTTTCCTATTATATGACAATATAACATATATTTACACATAGCAACATTCCATGTACATTAACCAACAAACTAACTGCGATTGGCAAGTTAATAGACGTACGAGAAACCGGCATTAGTGTTTTTTTAATTTTCCAAAAGCTACACTCCCTAACCGGTTTCTTCAGTGTCTACTTCTGCTGTTTGATTGTTTTTATCGAGTTTAAATAGCTGTCTTAAATATAAGTATATATTCGTTTACTCATTGTAGTTTTTGGTTTTATAATATTATTTCTTCTGTGTTCAATACCAGTCGTTATTTTAGCTTTTCCTAGCATAATTTTTGGACCCATTTTCTGCGACTTTTCGTCGATGTCTTATATTACAATTATATCATTTTCGTATCTTAGTTAGTTTAATCAGTCTACATTTATGTTAATTCCTATTTAATCCTCTTATAGATTTTTGAAAACATGTTACATATTTCTAAATAATTTGGAGGATAGCGCATCTTCTTGTCTGACTCCCTTCTTTAATAGTATTCGGTTAGTTAGTATTAGTGTATAATCTGAATATACTTGTCGCTTGATCATCACAGCTTTCTATAAGACTTTTTATAGTCAATAAATCCTGGACAACGCAGTATGTCCCAGATGAGGTCTGAAGATGACATTGGAATAATTGTTGGGTTCAATTGGACACAACGAGAAAAATACATAGAAATACGGGGAAATCTAGATAGGCTTATGTCCAAAATTGGATAAATTAGCTATGAACTTATAGTGCGAAGTACAATGGGAACATAACATTGAAATTGCGGGATTAACTAATAGCGGAGAATCTATCTGTATGAAACCACTTTGACGCTGGCTATGTATAAGAATGAAATCTTACAAAACAGTTTTTGGATGCGGTTAAACATAATCCAAGCGCAACGTCGTGATGAGCCATGAATTGGCATGTGCTAGCTTGATTCAGTCTTAGTTCATCAGACACGTGAGGTTTGAATTTACCTAAATTCAAACGCGTCCGTTTTCTTTCAGGTGTTTCTTTTATCGTATTTGCACCAACAAAACCAGCAACTACTGAAGATGACATTGGAAGAATTGTTGGGTTCAATTGGACACAACGAGAAAAATACATAGAAACACGGGGAAATCTAGATAGGCTTATGTCCAAAATTGGATAAATTAGCTATGAACTTATAGTGCGAAGTACAATGGGAACATAACATTGAAATTGCGGGATTAACTAATAGCGGAGAATCTATCTGTATGAAACCACTTTGACGCTGGCTATGTATAAGAATGAAATCTTACAAAACAGTTTTTGGATGCGGTTAAACATAATCCAAGCGCAACGTCGTGTTGAGCCATGAAATGGCATGTGCTAGCTTGATTCAGTCTTAGTTCATCAGACACGTGAGGTTTGAATTTACCTAAATTCAAACGCGTCCGTTTTCTTTCAGGTGTTTCTTTTATCGTATTTGCACCAACAAAACCAGCAACTACTGAAGATGACATTGGAAGAATTGTTGGGTTCAATTGGACACAACGAGAAAAATACATAGAAACACGGGGAAATCTAGATAGGCTTATGTCCAAAATTGGATAAATTAGCTATGAACTTATAGTGCGAAGTACAATGGGAACATAACATTGAAATTGCGGAATTAACTAATAGCGGAGAATCTATACTTCTATTAATTATTACCGTTAGTAAGTAAAAAGCACAATTGTGGAAATTTACTTGTACAGTAAATAAGGACAACTAACGTTGTTATGCGTGAGATTATATAAGAACTTCATTCCATGAGTATGCTCTCGTACTTTCATTTGTAGGAAGATATTGCAATCCAATCCTCTCTTCTGTTTTGTAAGACAGGCATTTCAGAAATTTTTGTTGTATTTCTTCAATCATTAGTATATGTAACTTGAATTAAAAAAAGACACCCAATTCTTTAACAACTGAACGATTAAGTAAGGTGTTATCAAGGATATAATCGTAATGGAATGGAATAGTTTTTAGAATATGTAATAATGCTACACTTAGTTTACTTCATTTACAGTTTTTTTCATGTAAACATTGGTATATATTATCTCTCTGTTTCTGAAGATCTATATAATCGCTAATGCAAATCTGTCTTCTTTGAATATCAGATAGATCATGACTGGACAGAATAAAGAGAAAGGGTTTTAAGTTTGATTCTCGCAAATGTTGCTGTGTACATTTTTTATCTATATTCATCATCATAAATGTACTAGTTTCTAGTTTATAATTAAGGCAGCTTTAATTGATTTTCAAAACCAAAGCAGTCCATTTTTCTAAAAAATTTAAAGTAGTTTATTTTGTCACAAGCTTCGAAATATCTGTAAATCGTACCCACTTGTCCACGTGCTCCTTACACATTGGATATAAATTGTATAAAGCATATTAGGTTCGTAATTGTTAACTTCTTTTCCGCAAAAATATACTGATATAAAACACACCTTTTGACATAAGGATATGTGGGCGAAAACTTTCGCGAAATTGTTTAGTACATAGTAATATTGGCATATAAATCGCAATTCGGGCTTAAACATTGTCAAATCTAAGCTAACTACCATACAGCGGAAAAATTTGCAGTAGCTAATCCTAGATTGTACATAGATGCTGAAGGTTGTCTTATTTTTGCAATTTGGTATTCCATTTAGTCCATATATCATCGAATTTTTTGATAACAATTACTATGTTCGTTATTATTATTGAAATATTGAAACAGTACTATTTAAAATTTAAAGAAAGCACGGGAAAAAGCAAATTCGGTGGAAAAAAATATCTGATCGTTCCATAGTCGTTCAGCTGTGGAACAAAATATTACTTTTAAGGAATGTATTATTTATTATCCATTCCATAGTATGATTAAAACTAGAAGATACGCAATTTTCGTTATCTATTTTTACCGTGAGAAGAATATTAGAAAGCAGCAGGGATGTTACTCAGCTGTAAAGAAAGACTTCTTGACTAATAAAATAAAACAGGCAAGAGCAATTTTTCACTATAACATAGTAGTTGTACTTCAATTTGGATTTCTAGACTTAGAGGCACATGATCCAATGACGAATTTGTGCAAAATAAAAAAAAATAGTGTCAGATGCTCCATTTATTTCTGGAATAGATCCGCCGACGGACCAGGAATTCTAAAAATTAATAATACTCGTCTAATTGGTGAAAGATATTGCAGCATGTTAGAGGAAGTTATGTTGTAGTTTGTACGCGAAAGATTGGGGACCATCTTGATACACCAGACATAAAATATAATGATTTATGACCCAATTCCCTGGTACAAAGTTTTGCTTTGATTTGCGAAAAGCCTAGGCCTTAATTTTTTTGAAAATGTTTAGGGATGTACTATGAAATTTTAAGTCGGAAGATTCTTCGAGGCTCGGATGCCTCACCTCGGTTTTTACGGAGCAGAACGTTGATACTATCAGGAAAAGGCTCAAGTCCTATAGACATGTAAGTTATTGCGAGATAGGAAAATATCTGGACATTTGTACTATTTTACACGAATATTGTCGAGTGAAAAAGATTTATTTTTTATTTTTTCTTTCTCTTTGACACCCCATATTTTCACCGATTAATTAATGGTATGACGCGTTTCATGGTGCAGCAAGATGCTTGAAGTTTAAAAATGGAACATTTCCTTATGTTAATAGTATCTTAACTCCCTTTACTGTTATAATGAACCCATTCAGGCATAAAACTAAGTCGCTTTATGAAGATGAAGGCACACCCGTGTCTTTCACCGGAAATTTGTGCACTAAATAGTACTTACCCGAAGTTGCACTCAAAAACTTTCTTTCTCACTAGAGACCAGACACCTGGCTTTTTAACCATGATAGCACTTCGTTCTATCGCTCCAATGTTTGTGCCGACTATTTAGTAAGAATTTAGTTGAAGGTGTTAAAACATCCATTCTACAACTCAGATCTCAGGCTGAAAGGGAGCAAGTTTTTCAATGACAAGGATCAGGTTAAGCCCTGAGATGGCGAGTGTGCTCCTCTTTCAGAAGGAATATAAGAAAATTGGTTTGATGACTTGCTTTGAATAATGGTCAAGTGTATGGAACGTGATGGAAATGATTTTGAAAGATTGTAATAAATAAAGCTGTATTGCAAAACTTTTGCAGTTTTTTTTTTGCATATTCTTGTATTGTTTTTAATAACTAATAGGGAACAAATTAAACGAAACTTTAGCATATTGCTGTAATATGTATTATGAAATACTGAAGAAAATTTTAAGTATTAAAGGAAACATTCATTCAAAGCACAATATTTAATTATAAGGCTTTTTATTGTTGGTATTTTTTGTAAAATATGGTAGGGTTGAACTGCGATTCTTTGGAATCAACCACGCCTAGCATCCAATCAATACGGTCAGACACAATAAGACTATGCTTTATATTTTATTTTTTATTAAGTAATACTGAATATCTTAAATTTGCTGAAATATCAATTTATGCGTTAAATAAAAGAAATTTAAGATTATTGAACTATTTATTCCAACATGTCATATAACTATAACAATAAATAAATTGATTTCTTAATACCAAAGAAAAAAATAAGACTGTTTGTATTCTAGGACAAACAAAATAATTGTGCATTAAAATAGCCGTGCCAAAATACTAACCAAATGTTATTTTTATTTAGTTAATTGGATTGAAACACACACTTGCTCGACCTTTATTGTTTATCACCTCTTGACACTTGTGGGGCAACGAGTTCACCAGTTGCCTATCTGTCTCTGCTAAAATTGATTGCTATTCAGCTTGGCATATTCTCCACAAATTGCCAGAATTTTGCGGCTTAGTAGCAGGTACAGTCATTTTCAACTCCACCCATAAAGTTTAAATGGGGTTTAAGTCTTGCGATTGTGCTGGCCAACCCAAAACGCGAACGTCATTATTTCTAAACCATGTTTTCCCTTTACAAGAAACACCTTTGTATCGTTATCTTGCATATACAACTATCTTAGTGGCATTTCTTCCTCTGCATATGGTAGAAGCACAGTTTGTAATATGTTTACATAGACATCAGCATTCTTATGCTTTCTATTTTATGTAAAGGACCTACGCATTACCACACAGCATGCAGCTAGAGTCTTCGAATTTTACCGTCTTTTTGATGTAGTGAAGTTGAAATGTTGTCAATGGTGGTGTTCGTACGTGTTGGTGGTATGCACCGGAATGAAATAAACTATTTTCGATTCATCCGACCACAGTGCATTACACCATTTTTTTCCCTCCTCATTGTACGTATTTATGAGCAAACGACAATCTACTTTGTATTTGCCTTTTATTTAAAAATGGTACCTTCCTAGGCCTTCTTGTACGCAACTTTCTTTGAATCAATCTTCGTCTAATAGTAGAGGTGTTTATACAAAGGTATAATTCACATTTAATTGCAATTGAGCCTATGAACGGTGTCTTCTTTGCACAAGTTGTAATGTTTCTGTCTTATGTAGGCTTAGCTTTCCTTTTTTTCATCATGATTTTCTTTCATTTTTCTCCAATTCTTAGCGTTTGTAATCAATTTCGCAGAACATGAGAGCGTATTTTGTATAAACTTGTAGCTTTTGCCTCTAACAATGTTTTGCTCGGCCCATATTACAACAGAAATGGTTCATTCAAAAATTGTTGAATTATTCTGAGACAGAACTTTATACGTCTGCCTTTAGTGCCGCTGGCTATGACAATGATATTTTAATGCACAGACAAATAACAGTGCATGACTAGAAAAGTAATCCCCTTCATATTTGGTACTTTACCGGAAACTATATATATTCAAGGACTTTAAAAAATTTCAATACATTTGCATCAGAATTGTCCGTTCTAAATGTTATTTATAAGTATTAATTTAGGACTGCTATTTTCGTGCGCATGGCTGTATATACAAGGTTTCATTTTGATATGTAAAAAAACGAGTATTTTTAAGCTAAATCATTGGATGTTTATTTAATTGTAAAGAGGGGGTGTGCCATTAATAATAATTACAGCTTATGAATTGTGAATATGTAACAGAGACACAAAAACTTCATACTGCGGCCTGTCGCACAGACAAAACAAACAAAATACGCAACAAGAGGTCACGGTAGACTAAACAAAGGAAAAGTACGTATTGAATTAATATTAAGTTTTTGTAGTTTAACTTACAATATTACAGTACATTCAGAAAGAAAAAAAAAGAAACGATAAGAAAACATGTAGTATAAAATAAATCAGATGAACCGTTTCTTTCTGTTACAAAAACAAATGTAAATACAAGAGTAAGAAATAGAAATAAGGAAAACTGACCGTACAACAAGACAAACTTATAAGCGAAAATGGCTAAAAGGCAAGATTACAGTAATTATCTAATACAATGCATTCAAAGCACCAGACGTGATTTATAGGCTGATAAACAAACAATATTCTTACTAAACAATATCTATCGAGAATTGAGAATATTCAGAGAGATTCACTACACGTCCATAACTCATAACAACTTACACTGCAAAATGCATCATATTTTAGCGTTATAAGAAATTATATCCGAAACTTTTAACAACTATATACAATAAAAGTATTTAACTCTATGGTCATTCTTCATTAATGTTGTAGAACATAAATCGCGCAACATAGGAAGCTTTAAATTTTTTTAAGATATATACGTCTGATAATATATAAAAACAATCTCACTATATTAAGTGTATCCGAAGCAAAAATTAATCGACGTCTATAAATATTTTTTAATAACTCAAATTAGAATTTTCCACAGTAGAATGAACAGTATTGTGCAAATTAATGGAATCAAACACAATATAGCTAAGAAAACCGTTTATTTGTCATATAATCACGATGAGATGGTATAAAATTATAAATTACTAGTAATTTAATAAGAGATATGCCCTCATTTGGCTGCGATGACAGCCTGAACTCTTTTCGGCATGGAATCTATTAATTTTTGACAGTTTTCCTTTATTTTCTCGTCCCGAAACCACACCTGAATTACTGCTTGTATCAATTTTGTCTTCGCTGTACAGTCCATTTTATGTAACCTAGCCTTACAAATGGCCTACAGATTTTCAATTGTGTTTAAGTCTGGAGAATTGCCAGGCCAGTTGAAGAGAGTTATTCCTTTTTCCTTGAAATATTTGACCATAACCTTCGATTTGTGGCATGGAGCTGAGTCCTGTCGGAAAATTTCAACTCCGTTTGGCTCACATTTCTTTAGATCTTTTCCCAAATACTTATCCAGTAGCTCTTTATATTTCTGGCTGTTCCTCATGCCTTCTATAGGCACCAGCGATCCAGTCCCCATGTACGAAAAACATCCCCAAAACATCTTTACAGGATGTTTGACAGTCTGATCGATATGAGCTGCAGTGAGTTTTTCATCTCCACTTTTTCTCACGAATTTTGGTCGCTGCCCCTGCACTAAAGAATGGAACTCGTCTGAGAACAACACCTTTCTCCAGTCTTCCTCATTCCATCCGGCATATTTCTTGGCCCAAATAAGCCTCTGCTTCATCATTCGTTGAGTGAGGAGTTGCTTCTTCTGTGCCGAATGGCTTTTCTTCCAGACTCTAAAAGTCTCCTACGAACTGGCGAGTCATGCACTTTCACTCCAGCGTCAGCTAAGTCTTTTTGTAGTTGGTTTTGTAGTTTTTCTTGGGTTCAGCTTGGTATTTCTGACCAAAAAAGTGACATCCCGGGGTGTCATCTTTCTCTTTCTCCCACATTTTCCCGCTCGTTTCACTTCAACTATTTCGGTATTCTTTTTTTGATTTAGAATCTTGCTTACTGCTCCTTGACTAACACCACATAGCAATATCTCTCCGCGAACAACCGGTAAAAGCACAATATAAATCAAATTTTGAACTTTGAAAGAGTATATGTGAACAAACTCTCTAGAACGCACTGAATAACTGTGTAATGTGTTCCCAGTGATATAGGTTATGTTTTTTGACATAAAACTACTGTCAGAACTGACCTAACAATGTTGCCACATGCAGAAAACTAAAAAAATAGTCATGATTCCATTAATTTGCACAATACTGTTGTACATTTCTATACATTAAATAGAATGTTTTTATTAAGAAATGTAAACCTTTTATATAATGAATTCTTACATATAAGTACATTATGTATAATTTTTATATTGTACCACATAATATGTGCATTTAAACGTTTTAACATAATGCATGTTTATATTCATATTAGTACCTATTTCAAAATACACAGCAATATATATTTCAATATCCAGATTTACATTTGCTTAATATGTGTATTTACAGTTATGATCGATGTTCTTAGTTTTATGTTATTATTGCAAAAAAATGACAGTCATTAATTTTTAGGAAACCCAAGTTTACATTCCATATGCTATTAGATCAAAGAGGATAAGTATGAGAAAATTAAAAACAGCAATGTTGGAGTGTTTGTTAGAAGATAAAAATAACATAAATATTGAAGTAAGTATACGTACATTGGAATAATAATACAGTGCTGGGAAACTGTACTCCAACATGACAAAATTTTTGAGAAAATTGCTAAAAATGTTACTTATGGAGTCTAATTAATATTCTATACTCTGTTTCTTAATTAGGCGAATCACATAGTAAAGGCATATATACACCGTAAACTGTTTTGTGACATGGTGTAGCGGTTAATTTAAAATTGTCGATACTGTAGTGGAGCCTTGACGAAACATTCTAATAACTTAAAAATATAACTTCTAATTTGCTGCCATAAAAACGCGCTGTTCTAGTTAGCACAATTTAGTTTGTCAAGAGTGGTTAATTGAAATTTCATATCAAATTAAAAAACCCAACCACTGCGAAAATTTTCAAATTGTGATATTGCTAAAAAAATGATTACAACATAGGCTAAATAGAAAAAAGAACTAGCATAAAAGTAAAGGAAAATGGCTAAATGAATTTTATAATCGTGTCATTATGATGTCGAATGAAATATTTCAATGTTTACTATTATAACATAAAATGTAATGTTTATGTAATGATTACTGTATATATATAAGTAATCATTACATGAAAATAGTCTGCAAATATTTTCTATATCATTTATTTATGTATTTAAAATTAATCGCTGGTAAAATTGTTATTGCTTAGTTCATTGTCACTATCAACTCCTTCAGATACATATAATAGATGGCTCAATAATATTGTCAATTAAAACATCTAATTTAGTCATTTTTCTTCCTCCTTTATAATATGTCTTTATTTCCCAAGAAGTAATTATACAAGTAATATAAATACAAAACATTCAACTGAATGAAAAATCCTAAGGGGTGATTCAGATGGATGACTAGAAGTCATCCCCTGCTCTAACACCAAACCCTTAAAGTTTTAAAGAAATATAAATAACAAAGTAATTGCCTAATACTAAGAACTAATAAAAACCTAACCTAATTGAATTATTCTGCCCGTGCACATAACCGTAACCCAACAAAGTCATTACAATTAAACAAAGTAATATAAAAAATTTCCTAGCATACAAGAATAAGTTAACAATGGAAAGAGACATCACACACAAGACTGCTTCTCAAATAGGTAATTAAATATAGCACGCCTGAAAGGCACCAATCCCATGGATATCATATATTCAATATATTTCTTCCATTTTATGCTGTTGATATTGTCAATAGCTTTCATCATTAATTCTTTTATGTTTAGTATTTTAAATGTGGTGTTTTCAGAACTACATATTTTTTTTATTCAAGCCCAAATCGATTCTATAGAATTTAGGTCACATTGGTACAGTGGCTGTCTTACAACGATTTTGCTGTGTAATTTCTGATGCTTCAAGTTTATTTTGTATATGCATGGTTTCGAAATTAGAATGGAAATCGTGGTTAAATTTTAACAATGTTTAGCATAGTGTGAATCTGTTTTGTCGTTATGAAAGGAGGCCTGTTTAATCTACATAGACTTTTGTGAACTCCTACTGCTCATCTTATAGATTCCGCATTTATCATTTAAATTAAATGTTTGTTTAGTTTTTTCATTCTGTACTAATTTTTTGTTCACTCAACTCATAGCCTGTTTTAAATAACATAGGTAAGGTCATCAAAAACAATAAAAGCAGAATAGAAAAAGATGATAAATGCGGAATCGATGAGTTGACCTGTGGGAATTGTCAAAAATTCTACGTAGGCAAGCCAGTCGTTCTTTTAGCATAAGAATCAAGGAACGCAACAAAACAGATTTACACTACGCCAAACATTTGGCAGAATTTATACTTCGATCCTAATTTCAAAATCATGCATATACAAAATATAAGTTATTAAATAATGTATAAACTCTGGAAATTAGTGAATTCAAAAATCCCGAGATAAATAACCAATCAGGTGTATCTAACTCCTAACATTGGACATTCCACAAACAACATTGCACCGTATTTTGCATAAAGACTTAGGTCTTAAAGCCTTTAAGTTCAGTTAACACAAGAACTCACGCCTTCATCTTGGCTTTCGGGCTTTGGAACTTCTGCTGCCGACTTTTGTCTTCACTTCCATGAGAACTGCTATGAAGATGAATTGCACAAATGATTACACTACTTGTATTTATAATTCTTATAAGATATGTAAATGAATGCAGACTGATTAAGACCGTTCCTAAGCCCAATCTTGATTTATAGTATTTCAAACCTATTTAAAGATGACGCAGTTCACTTCATATTACTGTAACAATAGTTCCCGTAACAGGCCATCATGAAGGCCTATGGGGTATGACAGGATTGGTCTATCATACCAAGCACTTTTTCGGCACATGTGTGCTGTAACGGGGCAAGCACTACGAACAGACTCTTTACTCATTTTCAGCAATGTAAGTCGAGCTGGGACCGAAAAACGCCATCGGTGTTATAGGCAGGACCGATGTTTGAACTAGGTGCCTTAGCATTGGTAGTCTAGTCACCAAATCACTAGACCACCACGGCCCTGCATTGGAATGCGCTTTTTTCAAATCAATCATTTTACGATTACTTACCAGATTCTTCTGCCTTCTCTTCTTCTTTCTACAATAGCTTGCAAAACAATTCTTTTCTGTAATACCTTTTGAAAGTCTCAATTACGCCTTCATTCATAGGTTGTAATAGGAAAGTTACATTAGGTTAAGAAACTTCACTTATATACTCACCTATTTCGTTTAAATTATCATATGATGGACGAGTTGGTGCGTTATCGAGAACCAGTAATGTATTCTGTTTTCC
Source organism: Dermolepida albohirtum (assembly GCA_031893035.1). NCBI lineage: Eukaryota > Metazoa > Arthropoda > Insecta > Coleoptera > Scarabaeidae > Dermolepida > Dermolepida albohirtum. The sequence continues at coordinate 28,832 of JAVIWB010005931.1, read as the reverse complement.
CGTTCTTTCACTGTTAAGTAAAGTTGAACAATCCTCCGAGTAATCAGCGACATGAACTGATGGGCAAGCGCGTGTAGGCATTGCCTATAACTTGCATCATGGCAATGACGTTAAATAATTTTCTCCGTTTGGTTTTTAAAGAATCGGCTGAAAGTTTTTATCCTTCTGTTTGAAACTCCCGAATGTAATGTTTTAATTTAAACCGTTACAACGAACCCATTTTCGTTTGAAGATGAACCTCCAAGTTTTTCATAAAACTGCGTTGCCTATTCACGTATAATGAGTTCAGAGTGGGTACATAATATGTTTGAAAATATATTCTACATTTACAATCACAATGGTACATAAAATTATATCAGTCAAATCTAAGATGTATATCATTTTCATACACTTTGTACTTGTTCTTTCTTATAGTCATGAGATATAAAACAAATTATAAAAAGTACATATACATAGGGTAACAAAAGTAAGTGAACACTTAAATAAGATGTTTATGCAGTGCAAGCTTATGATGAAATATATCCCCGTACCATAATATCTCGATTCATTGATTTTAACATCGGTTCGGCATAGTCATACATCGGTCCACAGTATTTTTGGCCAGAATGTTAGAGGCTTTAATAGGTGCGCAAAATAATTCATTTTTTTTTAAACTTTGCTTGTTTTAATAAGGTACATTCCTTGCACTACGACCTGGTTTTTCGACTGCATGTAGTCGTCGCCTTATTGTTTGTGTTGACGGTGGATTCCGGCCCTCGTCTAGAAGTTGCACATGAATTTATACAGTTACATCAAGTGCTGACGTGAATGGATTTCTTAATGAAATGTTTACTATTCTTTGAGTCATTCAATTATTCGTAATTAAGCGATTAAGCATTAATTATTTTAAAGATTGCTGCTACAGATTTATCAATAAATTTAGTAATTTGTCTATATGACTTTCCCTCTTTCATTTTAATTATAATTCTTCACTCTTCATTTGTCAAATACTTGATTTTATCCATTTTCAATAATAATCTTGAACAAACGAAGAGCAATTCAAAACATCCTTAAAATTAAAACATACTAATGAACATAGATAATAACCTTTTTACAAAATAATAAAAAAAACTCATTCAATTAACTTTTGTGATCATCACCGGCGGTTTCAATGCTAATATCACCTTTAATTTTCTCAGACACTTTTATGTTGATATCAACATTACTAATTTCTTTCTCAATCGTTCTTTTTATCTTCTAAGAATTTAAACTTTCTGAGGTTTCTCACTACTACCGTATGACTGTAGAGTTACTTTAATAAGGCTTGATAACGATAATTGATAAGCAATTGATAACAACATTGACATATGTTTTCCATTCATTAATTGAGCTTTTGAAGGAATCCTCTTTTCTTTTCATAAACCTGCTTTTTGCTTCTTATTACCGAATTACGGAATTAACAATTAACCCCTCATAATTTGCGAAGATAAAAGGAATTGCAATTTTCGGTAGCTTATTATTCTCACATGCGATAAAGTTTCCTAAATAATCATTAATTTTTCTCGTAATTACCAGTTCATTGATATATACTTCCTCTGAGGAACATCTTTCCGATTTAGCGCCATTTCCTTTTAAATATTTGTAAGTAAGATAAAGTGACACGTACATTTGCTAATGACAATAATAATAGCTACTTGCAAAAAATTGATTCTTTAAAATGACTATTAAAAACGATTTCAAAGTAAATTGCTATATAATATTAAAAGAAAAATAGTTAAATTAAGCAATTTAATACAAAAATAACAGGTAATACTCTAAAAGTACGAAAAATTATAAAATACTACTTTTAATAATCCTCTATTTAAATTCGAAAAGGTAAAAAAATGAGGAAAACTCACTAATACTACTCCATTAACATGTGATAATTTATCAAAGAAGCTAAAGGAATCTATAAATTCTAAGAAATAACTAAAAAGTACTAAAATAACGAAATAATTTAAAAATGTAAATGTTTCTTTGACAACTAATTTAATGCAAAAACTGGATAGTAAAAGTAAAGCCATAATTATTTAGAATTTTGGTGGTCAGTTTTACCAGTGTTTAATACAGCATACTGCAATGTAATCGCCAAAAACGTAGAAATTCACCTAAATTACAGTGAGCATGTACATTCTTCAAATATCGGATAGTGAGCAAAGCAACGGTGGGGTGTCGAATGGACTGATATCTGGGTTTTTTGATCATTCTCAATTCACGCTAAGTGTGGGAGACGTGCGAATCATGGTTCGCCGGAGACATGGTGAGGGTCTAATCGAAGCGTGCATTCAACCATACTATTACCACCAATAAGAGGACATGGGGTGCTATAGCATACGTAGGCCATACATGTCCAGTGAGTGTAGAGTAGACAATGAGGTGTTGTTGGTTGCAGTTACAGCACTTTGTTGGTCTGTATCCGGCCATTAGGATGATCAGCTATGCGCGCAAACCGGCCGCGGTTCCGGTGCTTTCATTCGGTCCTGACGCTCATCTAGCAGGCCCCCTCTTTTGCAAATATTTATCATATAACCGACGGCTCTAAGTTGGAAAACGTACATAGTTCAACAACAATTGGCATACAACAATACGCCCACAATATAAATTGTATAAATAAAATAACAAGACAATCCATAATAAGAGAGCCGTCGGCGCCACACCATTTTAGACTGTTAAGATATGGGGACATCTATTAAAAGCTTCGCACGGAATAGGCTATGCGCAGTAATATTACAGGACATAATGTAATAACCATAATAATAATAATAACAATCTCAGTTCAAAGCTGTGGGCAGTTCGTGGTTTCCAGGAAACAAGTCGGAGAGTGCAAAGTTTGAACATAGTTCGAAGTTAGTTCTAGGGCCCGAGTTGTCTGCTCGGACATCAGTTCTAGCTTTCACTTCGACAGCAGTTTGAATACATAATTCAATTGCCATCCGAATGCAGTTCTAGAGGTCAGTTCAATTTCGTCGATGCCTCCATAGTTCTACTAAAGTATTGGTAGGTTGTTAAGCTACCGAGCACTGTTGTTGTCACGAGCACCCCGATGACCTTCCTCGTCAAACCAATCACGTTCGCTACCACGCCGTTCTCGCAACACCAGACATTCCTCGCTCCGATAACTAGTAGTTCCTCCTTACACCCGGGGGTGCGCACGTCTGCTGTAAAAGCACGGCAACGCACGAGCACACATGGTATGTGAGATATGGACCTTTATGGAATATGTCTATAACATGATCGGTTGGAGACTTCAGCAATATCCGCCTTTCCCGACTAATGTTGAAGAGTCATGAAAACGAGTTGAAACAGGATGATTGGCCGTCCCTTCACGCTTCATACTAACTACTACATACTAACTAACGGCTCAACGCTAGCAGCAGTGAATCGTTGCTTGCCTGGTGATTATAAGCTGTATTACTTCATTGCGCAATGTTTACACGTTCAGGATATTCAGGTGTACCTCTTAATTTGGCCAACAGTGTATGTCAAAGGTGATCAAATAAATTAGAAATAATAAATATTTTGCGTTTTATGTAACCAATTGCGATACTTTTTGATGTATCATCATCATTTTCTTGTTTTTCTTTCAGGAACTAGTCGAAGTACGGCCAACTACATCAACATTGTCATCGATTTACAAGAAGTTGCCCAAAAAATTACCTAGTAAAATGAGAAGCGAAATCAGCGTTCCTTTGGTATTCTTTAGCTTGTTACATCTCACAAATCAGTACAATCTAAAATTAACAGGATATCCGAACCTTAATGACATCAAAATTGAATAAGATAAATTTGTACATTTGCTTTTATATTATATATTTATTGTTTTTAAGAGTATTAAAATTTTCGTTTTTTATATGTTCTATGTGAAAAAGGTGATGATTTTGCGACTAAATATTTTTTGATTGATTATTGTATTAACACTTTCCGAAGAGGTGCATAAATTTAAAAGAAATACGGGGCGGGGGGAAGCCTACAAATTGTTTTTAAAATGTGATGATACTACGAAGGTTCGGGTCCTAATATCCGCATCTCTTATATGAATTTTTTCTACGTTACATAATTTATCTTCTGCATAATATATCTTTTCTCTTTTTCAAAATACCATTTGTATTCAATGCTATTACGTTGGAGACTGGCAAAAACAGTTAATGAAAACCCTTTATCATATCAGTATTTATATCCTGGATAGGTATCTCGACGACTAAGTAGAAAGTACACACTGTAAAATATGGGCTCACATTAAAGCTACGCAGAACAAACCGCGAAACACTACTAGACTTACATACAAGCACACTTTTGCAGTTTGTTTTGTCTAGCTATATTGCGAGACCACGTTCAATGTTTACTTTCTACTGAAGATGACAACTGATTTTTATTTATTTTTAATATTTTATGTTAAGAAAAGTATGCAATAAATACCGATCGGTTTACTCGAAACAAGTCGTTTGTGATTTAATCTATTCTTTTCATCATCTGCTTGTGGATTGTGGGCATATTTTCTTAAATAATGTTGTTTAGTTCATCCAAGGTTCGAGTATCTTGTGCATACGTATTCCCACAAAAATAAATCCTAAATGAAATAAATATCGGAGAGAATTAAATTGCAAGGTAATTTAATGGTTATCCTGTGTTTTTTTTATATAAAGTACGGGCTGATAATTCAGTTGTTTCTAGTTGTTTACGAAAACCACATAAATGTTTTTCTCGGTTTTTATTTTCACATCTGTGCGAGTTTTTAAAACTATGAAGAACACACGTTGTTTTTGTTTGGTTTTTGTATTTGTCCAACATATAGACATCGTACAAGTACTTGTTGGTTTGTAAAAATACCAGCTTTTGCACTATTTTTATATTTTAAATTAATTATAAAAATGCAAATTACGCCGCAGAGCGCGCCCAGGTAATTGGAGTTTTTACACTGATAAGTGGACAATACGATTACGATTAAAATTACCTAAAATTTACTTCATAATTGGCCAGTTTATACATAAGCCACAATATCTTACACGTCTGTACGGCACAAAAGACGTTAAGAGAGTCGAAGAAAGAAAATTCACCATTCGAAGCTGTCACCTTATTAGCGAAGTTAACAAAATATTGCCAAATTTATTAGTTTAAATGGTTAGATTGCACTGCACAACAGCATTTCTGATGATTGGGTTATGTTACATGATATTAGTCCAATTTTTGATGACGATTTCAATTCCGTGATTGAAATTTCTGTATCAGCTCTAGTTAAAAAAATATGACACGGGTGTTCTTTTAATAATAAAACACTACAAATTTAGAGATAATTCTAATTTATTTAATTCTTATAATGAAAAAAAATTCTCTTATCTGATTTTCTTGGCAAAGTTGAAGGCATAGAGCTATTCTAAATGCTCCAACAATAGTCAGTCATCATGTGTGCGTTCCAGTAGCCCCGAAAGCGTTCCTCCATGGTACGGAAGTCCTGGTGGAATCGCTACCCCTGTTCTTCACTTAGGTCTCCAAAATTGACGGGAAAATAGTTCCGGTGGTTGTGAAGAAAGTGACTCATCAGTTCGACGGGTTGAGAAAATTCAGAACTTTTCTTATTTCCCAAAAAATGTTTAACAAGCCAAACAAACTCATTCCGTGCCGTTTACTTAATCTCTGTCATAGTGTCCGTAAAATTTGAATCTTTTATTAATGATCTTATTTGCGGCCTGTCCAAAATTCCAGCTTTTATCTTTTCTGCACTCAGTTTTGAAAATTTTTGATAGGAAAAGGAAACAATTTCCATTTTTGTCAAGACATTTTACGAATTGTTTTATAAGTCCTAGTTTTATATGTAACGGAGGCAAAATTATACGATCCCTTGATACTAAAGGTGGGCATGTCACGTTCTGTTGTCCTGCAATTAGCGCTTCCCGAGGAGGCCAATCTTTTTTAATCCAATGTTGATATTTAGCTCTACTGTCCCACAAGCAAAGAAAACAGGGATATTTTGTATAACCACCTTGTTGGCCTAAAAGAAAGTTGACCATTTTTAAATCAATACATATGAGCCAATTGTGTTCCACATATTTAATTTTGTCTAAAACCAGAGCAATAGTTGTATATTCTTCTTTTACTTTTGTGGAATGTGCAATAGGCAACGACCGTAATTTATTCCCATTGTGTAAGAGAACACATTTTGGACTACGTATTGATGAGTCTATGAATAGACGCCGCTCGCTAGAAACGTAATTTTGAAGTCCCATTGCAGCCATTAAACCAGGTACATCTTTACAAAATACGAAATCATTTTCTTCAGCAAAATATTTGTGGAGATTTTGTTCTCTTGTGCGGTAATAAGAAATTTTCGTTTCTTTTGTTACTAAGTTTCTTTCTTTTAGCCATGAAGCCAAAATTTCTGAAGCAATCTTTGACAGTACCGGGTCTCTGACAAGGTCGTTTAAATCATCTTGGTTGAATAGTTTTGGCGCTTTCAGGTCACATTCAAAGTCACTGTCACTACTGTCAGTTTTTGCCTCAAAATGGATAGGCTCCTCCTGTGAAGCATCAGCTTGAGGTTCAAGTGATATTTTAGGACTCAAAACACGTCTATGTGCCGACCGTTTGGAAGGATATTCCCATTTGGCTCGATTTTTTCGGTTAATGCCAATTATGTTCATCAAACAAAAATAACAGTCGTCGTGGTGGTTCAAGGGTTCAGTCCAGATATAGCGATTTCGTACCTAAAGATATTCCTTTTCTTATTTGTCCATAAACGTAGAAACTCAACGCACGTTTTGCATACCTTTTGCGGAAACCAAGGCTTGTCTTTCATTTCCAGTGTGTGACCAAACTAATTTTTGTAAGCCTCAATCACGAGCGCTGTCAGATTCAAACGGTATTCTTTAAATATATACTGTCCGCAAATGAAACAAAAATGATTTGGATAATTGACACAAACTCTTCTTGACGATGCCATATCAAATTATATTAAGAAAACTTAATATTTTCTTAATTACAAGCAAATTAACACAGCAATTTGTTCGTGAAAGCTATATCTAGTAAACAAGAACTCTTACAAAAAAACTGAGGATATATTTGAAATCAGCGACGTCAAATTAGTAAACATCACGTGATAAAAGTCAATCATCAAAGTTGCCATATTGTTGTGCAGTGTTATTAAACGCATATGTCAAACCTTCAATATAAGTTATGAGTTCGTAAAATTGCTAATATTTGATTATAAATAGTGAATTATAATAAAAATGTGACTATGAAGAAATTCCTTTATTGATAAATAACCAAACTTATCAGGACTCATACAGAGTAATAAAATAAAATAAAAACAGAATATTAAAAAGATTGTTTGCATTCCATCCGCAAAATTGTATGTCAAATTAAAATATTGACATTAAATAAAACGTGTCAAGTATTACACAATAACAATATAAGAATAAGTGAGAAATCAATCTGATATGTAAATCATCTTCACTCCCGGAGTCTTCGCCAACATTAATAATATGGTACATTGACCTGGATCATTATGGTCAATCCGACCATTTAAATTTCTTTTTCTGTATGTCGCAGAGCATTACACCAAATCTGTGCCGGAAGTTTTTATTACATTGCTTCATAACCCTCAGATTCATTCATGGATCCAGAGATATATTCGTGGATCTACCAGATTCTACCTTATATGGCGCATGATATATTAAATTAAAAAAACTCCATTAAAGATGCAGTGGTAAACGGAGAACTATGTGCCCGTATTGATGGACCAGATTAACAATTTCATTTAGGTATAGATTTGTTCTTAACAGAATTATAAATCATAAATATGAAAAACACCATGCCTTCAATATAATACCTACCTTTCGACCAATTATAATAGCTGTATTTTAAAAAGTTCGCATTGTACTGGATATTATTATGTAACCATTGCTATGTATCTACTTTGGTCGAAATTATAGTTTGTAGCTTCTTTAAAATAGTACTATGGTAGCTTGCATTATTCACAATAATCGTAGAGGTGTATCCAATTTACGTAATAATTGATGCTTAAACCAGTGTAAATAATTAACTCGACACATTTAACAATGACAATCATCCCAGTCACTTCCAGAGAAAAATACCAAATCTGTTCAATTGATAAACCTTCTACTATTGCCAACGTGCAATACTATAAATTTAAAATAAAATATTTAAAAATCACAATTAAAAGAATAAATTAGGATATTCTACCTCTTACCAACTTTTGTTTTGGGAACATTTTTATAGTCATCTTGTCAAGAACGTGTCACAGTTCCATCTTCCAAAATTCATGTTTCACCCGTAAACAAATTCGAGAAGCTAGATTGTTTCAAATGGGTATATTCCGACAAAAGATTCGTTTCAGAGCTGTGTGGTAATTCCATTAACGCTCCTCTTGGATTACCCATTTTGTAATGAAATTTAATGTTCCACAACATTCTTCATAAAAATGTTCGGCTACCCATGTTCTATACTTGTATCACAATTATATCAATACAATTTTTCTAAAATTATGCTATTTTTCGGACAAATTCCTTGTATCATACTCAGCGTAATTATCGATCTCTATGATGCATGTCCTTTTTCTATATCTGACGAAATAGTGTTCAAACTTACTCCTACCATTCCCGCTACTCGCTACAAATAAAATGTAGTATGTTATATGGACGTATAGGAAAATACAAAATTGATTTTACTGCTCGCACAGCAGATAAAGACAGCAGAGGACCATTATTTTCACGTTTTGCTTTACAAATTGCAATCGCGGATGCAAGAAGTCGCTTGCATTTGCCGCGAAGCGCCTTCGATATTGCTAATAGACATAAAATAGAGAACAAACCAATAGTAAAGAAACAAGGCAGTAATATGACAAGCGACAGAACGTTGTGTTAACACTGCATGTTCGTATCAACATTTAAGTGTATATGCAGTGAATTGTGAGTACATTATACCACGTTGAGAAAAAGCTCACCAGATTTCTATTAAAAGCAAACAAACTGAAATTTAACAATTGATAGAAAATAATATAAGGAATAAAAAAATATAATCTAAACTAGTCAGACTTGGTACAGTAGCAATCGGAACACATAATGGCATGTTCCAAACAAAAATATTTTTTGCAGTAAGTGCAGTTGTATCGAGTTTTGCGATTTTTCTTGGAGCTGCAATACAAGCAGCGACCTGAAATTATGTTTTTAGTTTTTTTTGCACATTCAGAGTTATCCAATTTAAGTATTTCGGAAAGTCTTTGTCTCATCAGTCTTGGTAAATTCATATTTATTGCCCGTCTTCTTAGGTGCTCATTTATGAGATCATATGATAACGCTTCTAAAAACTGTCTCCTGTTTGTTTTTACGGACGGATTGTTTTGGGTATATATAATACAGGAATTTATTCCAGATACGTTCATTAAACTGTATCACCATTGGCCATCTGTTTGTTCCCCTTGCAGCATTGTAGGTTTCACACATTTTATCTACCATATCAACGTCTCCCTTAGTAGCATTGTAGTCCACTATAATGTCAGGTTTGCCCGTTTCTTTATCGATTTTGGCATCATCGTGCATACTAGAAACCAGGAGAACATTTTTGTTTTTTTTTTGGTACATAGGAAACAAGAGTACAATTGCTTCTATGTCCGAATAAACTAGACTTTTCCTCCCGACTTCTAATATTCGTAAATTGATTGGGGAGTTCTCTCTTACTTTTTCTTATTGTACCGATGACTGTCAATTTGAATTCTCGTTCTAGATTATCGATCTGTGGAACACTTGAAAAAAAATTATCACAAGTGATGTTGCGCCCTGTATTTCTCATAACATCGCATAGACGCAAAACTACAGCCATTGAAGAATTGTCGACCGAGTAAGGACCTACAGGCTGTTTTCCAGAGTAAACTTCCATTTTTAGTGTATAAAACATTTTGACGTCTGTCAAAGCATATATTTTTATGCCATACTTATTGGACTTGGACGGAACATATTGGCGAAAGTTACAACGACCTCTAACTTCTCATCTATTGTGACAAACTGTGATGGACTGTAAAACTTGCTAAATGAAGCTGTTAATGGTATCGAACAATTCTCGTATAGGAGCTAATTTATCCAGCAGAGTACGTGCATCTCGCGTGTCTTTGTTATCAAACCTTAGACAACGTAAAAGGAAATAAAAACGGGTCCAGCTCATACATAAACGAAAAATTTCTGGCGAAGAGCCATCAGTTCGAAATAAATCTTTGGCATTCAATCTATTGTTTCTGCGAATACTAGCAAATAGTAAAGGACCAAGAAATGCCCGAATTTCAATCTCATCAGTGAGAGTACAGTCTCCGGCTCTGCTGAACTTTGACGAAATTCGTTCTATTTGTTGCTTAGTGGAATTTGTGACGAAACGAATTACTTCTTCAGAGAAAAATAAGTTCCATATCAAACCCGGTTCATTTAAGTGCTTGGCCTTTTACACCAGGAAGTTGAGTGACTAAATTCTTGGAACGGGTTCTTACTGCTGTTGAAGGCGCATTTTTTTATCCACATTGTTTTGTTGTCTTTTCCTATGTAAAAGTTACTAGAGGTAGCAAAAATTTCCGGTTCACAATCTATCACTTTTTTTCTTCATGAACTTCAACCGAGTCCTCATATTCACTGTCGCTGCTATCGTCATAGCCAGAAATCGGCTCATCGTTCTCTAACATTAGCCTTATTTGTTCTTCCTCCATTTAGATTTTAAATTAAAACCTGTAAGTAGTTTACACATGCATTTATGGAATTAAACAACATAAAAATTAATGCAATATGTTTAATATTACTTACGTAAAACTGATACACAAATACTCACGTCGGTCTCAGACCAATTTTTGCTGTATGCACACACGCGTCTTGCTTTCACAAACTTCGAAACCGCACTAAATTGAAGCTTATTGAGGAACAGGAATTACAATACTCTCGCGCTCTTTTTTCATAAGCAAAAAATTAAAATACTAAAAGTCGGTCTCACAGACCGTATGCGGGAGTATAGGAAGGTTAAGGAATTCTTCCAGATGATTTCTTTTTCATTATACTTCCTGTAAATCGAAAATTTTCAACCATTTTAACACTGTGTTATGTCACTGTGACGTTCAAACCATAAATATTGTCAACAGTGGTGTTAAAGTTTAATAACAAAATCTCCACTCGTGACGGAATTGTACACGAACACATTGTACTACTGTACTCTCACCCACAGCCGTATGGTGTGAAGTACTGAAGTGAATTAATATTTCTAAATTTTTCGAGTTGAATGATTTCTGGAATTAAAGTGGTATGGTATTTAATCCTTAAATGTTTTTATTTCTTCTTTCTTTCACATTCACATTACTGACGAAATCCCGTTTGCAAAGAAGAACTTCCGACAAACACTTCTATTTATTGAAAAACAACTGATAGCTCAGTGGTACACTACTGGCTTATCACGCTGGGGATCTTGGGATTTCCGTCGGCTTGCTGTCCGGGAAGGTTTTTCGTGTTTTCTCTTTCCCGTTTAAACGAAAGCTGACAGCCACCTATAATTGGTGTTTAACTGTTGGGTGATGGTAAAGTAGTGGATTATTATTATTGAAAGAGAAAATATTTTTTAAAAACTGATTGACATGAAAAATGTTTTTTTTTAATGTGACATGACGTTTTCTAAAAACTTTATTTTTTATTTCTTAACTAACTGAGAATGACATTATTTTCTTGATATAAATTGTTGCCTGAAAGATAACGTCGCATTACTATAAATAATTATAAGTATAGTTTAGTTGTAAAATATTCTATTCTATATAATGTTGTGCAATCTTTAGAATAGTCTATGATTTTTAATTAAATTTTCCACATTTCAACGCGTATTACAATGCAAAATATATATAAAGGGTTTTAAAAGTTTATTCTGCGAATGAAATTTTATGAAATTAATTTATTAAAAATTTGATACAAGTAATAATGAAAAAAACACTGACGTATAGTTTAAAAACTTCATTTATTTTTATTTTATAGGTTCGTTTACTTTTATTTCACAAAGAAATTGCTTTTTTTACAAATTAGAAGTATTTGTCTATAGATGCCTGCGATCCTTTCCTTTAAGAATTTTATGTGTTCCATTCAGAGCATTTTCCATAACTTTTGTTAGAATTTCAGGTTCCAGCGTCCTAGCTTCTTCTCGAATATTTGTCTTTGAATGATTCTTGGTTTATTTGAATACACCTTACTTACCTAATAAAATTGAACAACTTTTGTTCTTTGGTCTGTGCTGAGGCTCTTCATTATAAATTTTCCTAGTTTTTCCGAGCCAATTCTGGAACAGAAAAGAAAAATATACTAAAACAAAAAAGCTATTTACTAATTAAACCATAACCATGCACCTGTTATACATCGAACAATAATGTTTATTTTGGACTAAAAGTTCAACTTCAATAACATCGTGAAGATGAATGGAGCATGGTACAATATTTCGATATCGAGATTTTCGATTCAGAATTAACCAGAGGCAACGCCTCGTGTAACTTGCAATAATTGAATCCTGAATAATCATGTTCTCCGTTTCTTATTTCTCTATCGGATTACCTTGAAGTTTCGTAAACCTGACAGTTCTGGTCAGACTGGAATATAGTTCCATTGTAGTGCGAGCAACATATATCATTTTCAACTTACTCGAAGCTTGCGTTCGTATCTGGTACACTACATTATTAATCAAATTGATAATGATATGATCCCAGGATCTTTGTAACTGGAGGATGCGTCTCTTTTGTGTGCTTGAATATTGGCTCGCTGATCGTACTTAGTCTTTATTCCGTCGCTTTACAGCTTGGAGCTTCCAAGCGTGATGTTAGGCCGTTAATGTTCCGCTTCTATCAACTGTGGTTGATAGCTATATCCCGTATTCCTTACCTGTGAAGGATGCTATGATCTGCTTCTAGGGCGCTAACTAGCTAGTATTTAGGAGAGTTAGGGAAAGTACAAAATGATATTAACAGTATTGAATTCTTTAAAAGTCGTCCGCAATATTGAAGCGAAAGGGATCAAAGAAGTACGGACATGTCAAACAATCATCATTCAATGGTTAAAATGAGAGGGGAGGATATATACAGGGTGCCGGGCCAATATCCGGACAAATTATGCATTTTTTCCAAACATATTTTTTATTGCAAAAATGAAAAGGTTTACAATTTTTTTAACCACATTGTAAGGCCATAAATAATACATTTATTTGATATATTTCTCGCTTGCTTGAATGACCGCCTCTAGTCTCGGTCTGAAGCATACGTAGGCGCGCCTTAATGCGTCACGGTCCATATCGGCGAACGCCGCCTCAATAGCAGTTCTCAATGGTGCGACGTTTGGATGTCTGGACTTGTTCGTGACCCTTTTACTACGCTCCATACATAGAAGTCGAAGGGATTCAAATCTGGACTGCTGGGAGGCCAGAATTCTTTCGACCAAAACATATCGACGTTGCCCGATGACCAATTTTGCATCAAATGGCTCGCGTGAGCGGGCGCACCGTCCTGCTTTAAAACATAGGGCTTTCCAAACGACACAGTTTCCATTCACGGCTTCACTACATTTGCAGAACATACAAATAAGCTTCTTTTGTGACATTTTTCCCTTTGTTAAAGAAATGTGGAGCATGACATCACCCTCACTGAACACCTAGCATATGAACATTCGTCGGAAATTCCGTTCTTCAACAATGGGGACATCTTCAGATCGTGAGCGAGCCAACGGCCATTCCTTTGCATTCACAGTAAAAGTTTTCGCGGCAGAAAAAAACAGTCGTTCAGCAGCAGGAACACAAAAGAAGGTGGTAGCTTCAACTCGCTTTCTCCTGGCGCCTTCAGAAAGCATCTATCTTACTTTAATTGTGCAAGACTTGTGGCGGGGATCCTGCTCGACGATCCGTCCCATAGTTTTCTCGCTCACACCAATAACCGACGACAATTTTCTGATCGACTGTCCTGAATTTTCAAAAATCAGCTCCTGAGCCTGTCGAATGTTATCAGGCGTCAACGCGCTCCTTCCAGTGAATTTTCTAAACCGGTGTTGCAAACCCTTCATTGGACTTTTCTGAATCATTGTACTTTGCGATGAGTCGCACAGTTGATATCGGGTACCCGAAGAATTGATTGATTTCTGTCACCGAGCACGCAGCACGAACACAAGATAATCGCGGCACTTCGGTTGTACGCCGAACTTGGTTTCGATATTGCGTCTCTTTCGAGGTTATGGTGATTTAGTACATGTGTCAAGCTACTTGAAGGCCAAGGCGACATCTAGCAGTGGTATAGCCGCACCCTGTATATCAAACATGTAGGCACTCTCAATACGTAAGCTTACATATGTTCTATTCCTTATAATAATATAAAATGTACTAAACATATAATGAATTATATTATAGTTATTACTTTTAAAGCACAGTAAATCACTGATATGCAAATTAAGATACGAAAAATTATGATAAATTGAAAGTAGCGAAATGATAAAAAAAAGACTGAAATTGAATTAAATATCACTTCTTGATGGCTGTTTATAGTTTATATGAGAAAGCTTGTTCAAGGTCATCACTTGTCTGAACATATTTCAATTAAGAATAATCGTAACCTACCTTATACAAGCAGACGCGATTATGACGTACAAGAAGCTTTAGTTCCAACTCGTTCAGTCGAATGGTTGTAGGTCCAATTCACTGGCCTACGCAATCCTCATTAGGCTTGTACTAAAAAAATGACCCCTGAAACAAAAACTAAAAAAAATCGATGCGAAGGAAAATGCGTAAATTAGTCCAAAGATATATTAATACTTTTAACTCATACCTCTATACCGTGAATATATTTTATAATGCAACATGCACATACATACATAACGTAATAATGAAATGACAGCAATGTATTTTAGCGTGTATTTTATTTTGCAACATAGGATGTGAAATACAGTAGTTGAACAAAATTTAAAAACTAATTTAACAAATTTTCAAAAATGTCACCATTGACGGCCAGACAGTATCCTAAGCGATTGTAGAATTCATTTATTGTATTTTGTATCTGCTCTGGAGTTATTTCTCTTGCAGCAGCTCGTATTCTATTTTTTAATTGGTCAATATTGTTTAGAGGTTCTCCATGAAAAACTTTATTTCTGATACATGACCAAAGAAAGAAATCGTTTGGAGACAGGTCTGGTGACCTTGCGGACCATTCTACTTCTCCTCCACGGCCTATCCAACGGTTTGGAAATCTTTGGTTGAAAAATGTTCAACCATATGAGAATTATGTGCCGGCGCGCCATCATGCTGGTACCAAATCTCACCATCAATATTTAAAGCGTGGAGGGCTGGCATAACTCTGTACTCAAGCAATTCTAAATATTTTTCTCCTATAAGAGTACCCTCAATAAAAAGCGGTCCTACAATATGGTGTCCAATCAACCCAGTCCAAACATTGACTTTCTGTGGCCGCTGAGTCCTTGTGATATGATATCTATGCAAATTTTGTCTACTCCAGTAGCGGCAGTTCTGTGAATTTACTTCACCATTTACATAAAATGCTGCTTCATCTGTAAAGCAAATTCTGCGTAGTAAAGTATCATCATTATGAAGCTTATCCAACATGATTTCACAAAAGTTACTTCTTCTTTCTGCATCATTCGCAATTAGTTCCTGATGGTTTTGAAAATGATACGACTTAAAATGTTCTCGTTTTAGTAGTTTATGCACGGAAGATTTGCTTACATTTGTAGTTTGTGCTAAAGCTCTTGTGGAGAGCATATTATTATTTTCGATTGTTTGTAGAATTTTATCTCTTTTGGCGTCAGTAATAACATATCTTGGCCTATTCTTTTTTTAATGATTAGGAACGATGCATCCATTATTTTTATACTTCTGTACTAACCTACTTATTGTAGTTGGACTCGGTCTTGGACGGTCAGGATATGTAATTTGAAACAAATCTGCTACTCTCCTCAAACTCATATTCGAGTTATACCAGTTCACTAATAACAGTTTTTCTTCTACACTATACATACCTCAAAAATAGAGTAACTTATTTTGACATCCTATGTTGCAAAATAAAATACACGCTAAAATACATTGCTGTCATTTCATTATTACGTTACTCTAGCAACTAGTGTATGTATGTGCATGTTGCATTATAAAATATATTCTGGGTATAATATAAAGTCAAGCAAAATTCCGTCACTTACAAGATGGTGATTATTAAATTAAAACCATGATGATCAAAATCACGTGGACGTGAAATCATGTCGGTCTGCTTCTGCAATAACCCTTTCCCATCCTGACTAATTTTTAAATTAGCATTAATGGATCTAACTAACATAGAAAAATTCGTTTCTCCAAGAAAAAAAATGCTAACTCACATCATCCAAAAATGTTTTAATTCACTCGCGCTGTTAACTTTCTAAAAATCGATTTGACAAGCAGAAGAAAGGTTCCAACATCATCCCATAGGTTATATCTATTACTAATAAGAAAAAAAATAATGGTCGGATGCAATTAATTATAGAATTACTTAAAATAACTGGAAAACAGATGTTTTTCGATTGACCGAAGTGAATGAATTATTGCAATCATGAAGAAAACAACATTTCAGTAACACTAGTAACCAAAACGAAGCTAGGAAACTTTAGATGGCGTTATAATAATCCTAAGGGAATAGTTAATAATAACAATTTTAAAAATAGATCTAAAACAGTTTATAATTCAAAAGCATATTAGAATAATTGTAAAACAAAGTTATAACTTTGTTTTACGCAACTCTGAAGTACAAGATTTTATTAAAATAGGTAATACATTTTGTAATCGATCAGCTGGTCAATTCTTGCAGGTAAATAATTGAAAGCAGTACTTACAAAAATTAAACTAGTGGATTATGTAAGGACAATCTATATCAAAAAGATGTAACATTACAGGGCCGTAATGAAATAAATAATTTAAATTGTTGTAAAATAAGAAATTAAAGTGCAAAACTCCTAAGGCTGTGAAAATTAACTAATTATAAAACTCTTGAAAATTGTAAACACTGGGATATACAGTGGTGTACAACAAAATAGGGACAAAATAAACTATACTGAAAATTTTACAGTTAAACGACAAATAAACATATCTGGTGACGTTGTTGGTCATGGTATTGGTCCATTTCGCACGAACCACGTATTTGGAAAACATTCGTTCAGCCATGTTTTTGTAATTCTTGCATTATTATTATAACTGGCGCATCATCGTGCATGTAATATATGTTGGCACTGACATTTAGTGGAACATTATCCAGTACATTCTCCAACACATACGTATACATTTTTAATTAGCTTATTCAGAAGATACACTCAGCGGCAAAATTAACGCATAATCAGTAAATCTTAAATAATTTATTAACAAATCAAAAAATATTACTGACAAACTTATGACTTATCAAAACAAAGGTACATAAACACTCAAAGAATGAAATTTGATTAAATTCATTTGTTTTTCCTTATTTTACCGTTAATTGTTTTTCTGCACCGAATTTTGAATTTGCATAATTTATTAAAATGACAACAATGAAACAAAATGGTGATCAGTATTGAAACAAAATGGTGATCAGTATCTAGTATGGCCACCTCGTGCTCGTATACAAGCTTGAATTCGACGTGGCATACTTTCAATCAAATTCTGAACGACGTTTTGGTTAACATTTCCCCATTCCTCTTCCAGCGCCTCCATAAGTTCATTTATTGTGTTTATTCGTGGTCTTATATGCTGGAGCTTCTGTTTCATATCATCCCATAGATGCTCTATGGGATTCAAGTCCGGACTGCGTGCAGGCCAGTTCAGACACTGGATACCAACCTCGTTTAGAAAATTATTGACGATATTAGCTATGTGAGGTCGCGCGTTATCCTGCATTAATAGGAAATTTTCGCCGACTCCTGCAGCAAATGGCACTACATGGTCTTGAAGAATATCTTCAATGTACCTGTGAGCATTTAAAGTAGGCCTACCTACAATGACTAGATCTGTAGAGCCATTCAAAGAAATGCCTCCCCATATCATAACAGAACCTCCACCGAATCGATCTCTCTCTACAATCGCGCATTCCGCAAAACGTTCACCTGGTCGCCTCCAGACTCTCTGACGGCCATCTGCACCTCGTATGTAAAACCGGGATTCATCGGTAAAAAGTACTCTTCGCCAATCATCAATTCCCCAATTTGCATGTTCACGACAAAAATTTAGTCGAGCTGTCCGATGACGTGGTAACAATAGGGCATCTAGCAGGGCGTCGAGCGTGCAGATCAACTTCTGCTAATCTTCTTCGAACTGTCCTTTCGCTAACTTGTACACCACGGGTTATTTCTAATACACCCTGAAGCCTTGTAGCAGTCAAAGTGCGATCACGTAGGGAACTTAAAGTTAAAAATCGGTCATCTCTCGCGAAGTCGCTCGTTTCCTTCCTTGCCCCGGTCTCCTTCTTACATCACCAGTTTCCCGAAGTCGTCTAGCAAGTCGGGAGACAGTCGATTGGTTAACTCCAAGAAGATTTGCGACATATTGTTGAGTCCTTCCTTCTTGAAGCAATGTCGTTGCTCGTATAGCATTATCCCGATTTAAAATACCCATAACAAAGAAAATGCTTTAAATGACAATAAAGACAACAGAAAGTCACACAAAATAACAACTTTTAACGAATTTAACGAATACAATTGATCTATGATAATTACACTTTTTCTGACAACAGAACTAAACTGACTTAATAAACATTGAAGTGCGCCAACTATGATTTTATTTTTAAGCATTAAATGCTTTATTTCATTGTTAGATGCAAACAAAACAAATTGGTAGCTTTTTTCGGAAGAAAATTTAAATTTTATAAATTATGCGTTAATTTTGCCGCTGAGTCCTACAATTTCAATCTTTACGTTGTCTAGTCAATTATTCACAGAAAATTTTCTTTTGCCTTTAAATAGCTCTGGGATTTTCATCCTAAAAATGGAAATTGTCACTGTTGAAAACACCATCTCTTGTGAACATGCACTCGTCACTCCATAAAATAGGTGATAAAATGTTTGGACCTTGTTGAATTTTGTTTAAAATTGTGTTGCAAAACATTATTCTTTACGAATTGTTATTTTCGTATAATTGTACTTCTTTAACATGAAATGATTTCAAAAGACTTTCTGAAAGCATTGAAGAAACTGTTGTTTTACTTGAAATATTCATTTCCTGGGCTATTTCTCTAGTGCTGCAAGTAAGATCCTGATGAACAATATCCAAAATTCCTTCTTCAAGTTGAATCGTACGACGGTATCTACTTGTATCATTTTGAGTGAGAAAAACTGGGAACAAATGTGCCTGTTTCACGAAGTCTCCGATCAATCTTTGAAATGTGTTGGTAGATGGTTGCTGTCGGTGTGGATACTGTATTAAATATTTATCTTTTGCCAATTACGTATTTCCATTGCAAAATCCAAATACATATAAGCGTATTCTTTGAAAGTGTACATTACAAATAGGCTGGAATATCACAAAAGTGAGGTAAGTAAGGGAAGTGAAATTAATGAACGTTAAACTAACAAACTTTAAATTTCACAAATAATTTTATAATTATAGACATTATCCTCGGCCAAGATTGCCATATATACTTTAATGTAAAAAGCTGCTCAAGAAATATTTAATAAGCTAAATATTGCCATAAAACGATTAATTACACCAACGTAGTGTGGCCTAATTTTATTTGACAGAAAAGAAATGGTTTCAATGGAGCATTTCAAGAAGTTTACCTAGTCAAGTTATAAATACTGGTACACAGAAAAATCGACGCCAAATGAAAACGAATTAACGTTTCAAAAAAAATGTTTTTTGTTTTTATTGGGTTATTCAATGGCTACAAATCTTATTCGAAATGACCTCCATTTGCCTTCCAGCACGACTTGAGACGATGCGACTTATCGATCGTGAGACGCACTTCATGCATGGGGAAATTGTCCACTGCACGGACAAGGGCTCGTTTCAACGACTCAATATTTGGGTGTCGAGTAGAGCAAGCCAAGCCCTCTAATACGGACCACAATTTGTAATCCAACGGGTTGAGGTCCGGACTACCAGCTGGCCAACCATCCGTTGATATGATGTCCGGAACGTTGTTTTTGAGCCACGGTTGAGTCGTTTTTGCTTTTTGAGCTGGAGCAGAGTCTTGCTGGAAAGTCCATGGCTTATTGGTGAATATCGATTGGTTGAGACGCTTCACAATGGGTTCCAAAACGGTCGATTGATATACTTTGGCCGATGTTTTTACTCCTTTCTCGCAAAAATGGAGCTTGGTAACGCCATCGTAGCTCACTCCCCAGCATACCATTACAGACGCGGAATGGTGGCCTCTTTGAACTCTCGGGATGACCGAGCATACACACGATCGTTCTGTTTATTGAACGATTGATTCTTCTACGGTGAAGATTTTCTCGTCAGTAAACAGAATTTGTCTGTGAGCGTTCTTCGCGTACCGGCTGAGCAACGCTTTCGATTTTCGCATGCGTTTTTCCTCCACTGTGGCCGTGAGCAGGTGTCCAGTATGTCACTTGTACGCACTGAGTCCCAAATCTTCTTTGATAATGCGAGACATGGATTTTTGCGAAATTTGCATTTCCCGCGACAAGATTTTCTGTTTTCGCAGCGGTTTTCGATCGATTCGTTTCTTCACGGCTTTGATCTCTTTCGGAGTTCTCACAGTGCGCTGAAGGCCGCATCTTTGACGGTCTCGTACTCCACCAGTATCCTCAAACAACTTCACAGCACGATACACAAAATTGCGAGTGATTCCAAGCGGCGGCAACGTGTTAAAGATATCGCCTTTTTCCATACTGCATTTTAGTAGGCCAACTACAACAATACGATTTTCGATGTCGCCCCATTCCATGATTGTAAATAATTAATGTCAAAAACTTTTTACGTCACAATGAAGCATAAATGTCAACTGTCAAATCGCAATCAATACGAAATGGATGCGCCCAGTGTTGCATTCGTAATGAGTGCGTTCAGTTGTGTACCAGTATTTATGACTTGACTTAGTAGAATTGTCGTACTGCAACGCCCGTCCTGTACTTATTCGGACTTAGTATGAACGCCCGTATTTTTAATTTAATTAGCGATTCTCTTGCTTGCTGTTAAGGTGCTTACCAGCTCAGAAAGCTGTGGAGAGGAGAGGGCCACTGCTAAAATGATGTTCCTAGGCGCCACAATAATTAAAATAAAATAATTAATTAAATCTTATTAAACCGAAATTATAATATCTTGGAAATCTGCATTAGTTGAAAGTCAATGGTATCTTTTTATGCATGTAAAAGTACATTTTCAACATTGATTGGTCCCGCGTGCCTTAATCTTTTACAATACATTTCTGTATTAGGATTGTCGACTCAGAATTACTCATTTACTTGGCGATTAACCGTGAATTTCTGACCAACGTATATAGCCATATATATACAGTCGAACTCTGATATAACGAACTCGCAGGGCATTGAATAAACGTTCGTTATAAGCAGGTGTTCGCTATAATCGCAAACACTATTTTAAAATTGTTTTAATACACGCAATAAAACATACAACAGAAATGCTAAAGTAAATCATTACTTTTTATATTTTGTTATAACAAAAAATTCCTTTTTTAATCGTTTCATACGTATAATAAAATACACTAGAAATGTTAAAACAAATACATATTTATTTTTCTAACAAGTAAATAGATATAGACACTTATAGAATGAAAAACAAGTATCTACTATAGAACATACATATTATTGAGGTAAATAGTAATTTGTTATTTTAGATTACACAGAAATTTTTTCCAACATAACTTTTTCGATTCTATTTTGTAATAAATCAATCCCGTTTCTTACGTCATTCCCAACGTCACATGTTTCAGTATAAGTGGATGCCAAAGTTATGGCATTAAATACATCCATTATTGTTCGTGGTTCAGGCTCGAGTTCTTTTGCTCCTTCAGCCTCATTGTCGTGTTCCTCTTGTTCTTGCTGAGAAACTTCTGACACAATTTCCGCATCAGTTGGAAAGTCACTAGTTATTAAATCGTTATCAAATTCCGAGTAACCCATTAATTCTTCCTCGTTGTTAAATATATTTACATTGTTTTGTTTTACCCATACTGGCAGTAGTAAGTTATCATCGTTATGATTATCATTTTTATGTTTTAAAATCAATTGTGCAAGAGTAAGGTCATCATCCTTATCAAAATCAGTGCTACTATATAACCCAGCATGTTTAAAACAATTTTTGATAGTCATTGACGACACTTTTTGCCAAGCTTTGCTTATCAATATTACGCCATCCAGCAAAGAAACTTTAAATTCCATTTCACGCTCGAGACAGTAAATTAAACGAGTTAAAAAAGTCTTCGGTAATGTGATTTGAGGCAGCGAATTACGCCTTGGTCCATAGGTTGCAAAGTTGCTGTGGCATTAGGAGGTAGGAAAATAAGTTTAATAAAATTGAAATGTAGACGTGTGTGAGCCGGACAGTTGTCCACTAGCAACAAAATTTTCCGTCTATTCTTCTCTAACTCCCTATCCCACTTTCTTAGCTCACATTCGAAAATTTCCGACGTCATCCAGGCCTTTCTATTACCTGTGTAGGTTACACGCAAATTGTGGGTATTGTTAAAACATCTAGGATTTTTTCCCTTTCCTATAACCAACAATTTTCGCTTTTCTGTTCCTGTCATATTTGCGCAAACAAAAACTGTTATGCGTTGTTTACTTTGTTTGCCACCGATGCATCTTTCTCCTCGGAATTTTAATGTTTTATCAGGAGTCATTTTATAAAACAAACCCGTTTCGTCGCCATTATTAAATATGTCTTCATCGTTATATCCTCTTCTCACATCTGGCCACACATATTTTAACCAAGAAGTTGCATCATCCTTTGACACACTTGCAGCTTCCCCGTGTATTTTTCCCGCGTTGATATTGTATCTCTTTTTAAATCTGTCTATCCATCCCCTGCTACATACAAATTCGTTATTACCAGATAATTTGGCTAGTTCTTCTGCTTTAGACTGCAAAATATCACCGGTTATAGGCATGTTTTCGGCTCTTCTTAAGGTAAACCATTTGAGCAACGCACTATCTACGTCTTTCCTTATAGGTTTCCTAACTTTTTTTATTTTGGACACATTCAAGTTGGCAGTCCCCCTTAATTTGCACTTATTTTTGGCAATTGTAGAAACTGTAGATTTGGATAAATTATATTCGCGGCAAATGTCATTATTCGCACGCCCGTTTTCTAGTTCTGCAATAATTTTTAACTTTTCTGCAACTGTAAAGGATTTACGTTTAACCTTAACCATTTTTATTTATGTACTGTATATGCGAATATTCAGCGATAAACTAAATTTTACAACACTAAACATCAACAGACGTTTGTACATAGTTAGGTAGATCCCCGCGTCTCATCGTAGTGGGAATCACCAGTACAGCAGGCAAGATGCATACACGATGCGATGACACCTATATACGCTGTAAAGTTATTGTGACCTAGTTCATTACAAGCGAACGATAAAGAAATTTTCATTTATTAATACCGGCAGTATATGCGAGGGTTCGCTATAAACGAATTCGTTATAGTCATCCATA
This sequence comes from Dermolepida albohirtum, assembly GCA_031893035.1. Lineage (NCBI taxonomy): Eukaryota > Metazoa > Arthropoda > Insecta > Coleoptera > Scarabaeidae > Dermolepida > Dermolepida albohirtum. The sequence continues at coordinate 5,187 of JAVIWB010005931.1, read as the reverse complement.
ATTACATGCAAAAATGACCTTTTTCGCTATTCGCTTTCAATTTGGTCGTAATATGCAAGTGTTCGCTACAACCCGGGTACGTTATATCCGAGTTCAACTGTATATATGTACGTATTTATATGCTTTGAGGTAAAACTACAAATTAAGCTTCTACAGTAATGATATGTATATCTTATCAATAGTCTCTTCATTTGTGAAGTCATTTGGAAGTTGTCTGAAATATATATTTAAATTATATTAATGGAGCTCTTTAGTTTAATACAATTTTTTAATAAATAAAAAAGGCAACTTAAACTTGTCAAAATATATGTACCAGTATGCTTAAAATATTTTGATTTGAAAGAATTTCTACTATTTTTGTTTATAGATTTTATTTTCACATACAGGGTGTTAATATAGCGAAGAAACAAATTCCAAGGCAGGAGATACAATAAAAAAGAAGTATAATATATATATGCAAACAAAGATACATACTAACTGTATGTACTTGAGCAATGTAAACTGCTCTGTAGTTTAGACAACAACCACTGTATTTTTAAATGGAATTAACAGTAAATTTATGGTATACTGCATCGGGCCTATCGAATACAGCAAATGTCAAATTTGTTTTTATACTTTTAATAACTTCAGATTAAGAATTTTTACATGTAATAGTAAATAATAAAGTACTGTTTTTTCTTTGAAAGCCTTTATCGCCTTGTATCTTCGAAACAAAGCGTCTTTTCTAAAAGTATTTGAGGACAAAAAAGTCTTAAAATAGTGCAATGAATATTTCCTTAAATTTTTGCCACCTGTCTAGTAAACACCCAGTACTTTTAAACCAAATTTGTACAAATGTTTACTGTTGAGAACAATGAATCATTAAATCTTCATTGCACTCTATATAAACGAATACATTCTGCTATTTTCCTGAGTGTGCTCTTAATAAGACATTCTAGGAACTAGGAAGTTCGTTTAGTACGAAATTTTATCTTTCGAACGCCATCTAGCGGAACGCGATCGCACTTATACAACGCGAGATACAGATTACTAAAGCCATCTATTGAAAAAATAATGGATTTCTTTTTACTAGACCTTATATTAACCATTTCTGTTTATATTTTGTTCTCGTTACATTCCCAGCAGATTTATTTTATTTTCATAACCAAAATTTGAATCGAATTAAAAATATAAATTTATATATGCGTAATGACTTATTTTAGAATGAATAGAACAAAACCAGATTTTTATCAAACTATTATTTTATTATTTAGTGAAAATTATATCAATAATCTTCTGTTTGCGCTTTTTAAGTAGAGAAACTAAGCTGGTCGTAAACGTAATAGACCACGATGTTGTTCACGAAAATTCACAACTGATAACTACGAAGTTGAATAGTCTCAACAGTACTAATAATTAAAGAATTTAAACCTAAAATCTCCGGAGAATAGCAAAATTCCTTTAAAAAGACGATTACGATCTATTAACCATTAACATCAGAAAAAAACTTGAAGCTATTTAAGCTTAACATAAGGAAATGACAAAATTCCTTACAAAATCAATTATCTACAGTTACCACGAAAATAATTAGGGACGATCTTAAAATTAATACTGTAATAATTATGAATTAACAAAAAAATTAATACTAACATACTAACCTAATGAACCAACGAAGATGTTAAATAATTAATCGAAATTTGGGGAAGAGAAAAGTAAACGATGCACAAAATATAATAATAAATAAAATGCTACTCAAGACCTATTAATGTTTCATTAAAAAAAAATTACTGAAATTCATCAACACTCGTACATCAAATTTTAAGGCAATTAAATATATACGAGAAAAAAAAAGAAAATCTGCCCCATGTTGGGCGCCAAATTGCAACGCCCGTCCTGTACTTATTAGGGACTTGTATCAACGCCCGTATTTTTAGTTTAATTAGCGATTCTCTTGCTTGCTATTAAGGTGCTTACCAGCTCAGAAAACTGCGGAGAGTAAGAAGGATTCCCCGCTAAAGTGATGTTCCTAGGTGCCACAATATCGTAACCCTAAGAGCCTTTCGCCAATATTGACGCGGATAATCTGCAAAATACGTTCGCTAAATTACTAAAGACAAGGATCTCGTCTCCAAAAGTAAATAAAGAAAAGAAAGACGAAACAACTAATAAGCGCTAAGCAGTTTTATTGTATGTCAATAATTACAGGGTGGGCAAATTTGAGGTGAGGAAGTAAATTGGCTTGAAAACACACTTTTTTTTGACAAATTCAGTTTTTTTGATACCAATGTAAAGTAGAAATACTTCTTCCGTTTAGTCATTTCTCTATCTCCATAAGTACAAAAATCAGTTATTGTAGACTGTTCCGTAAACACCTAAAATCAAGTGAGTTAACTTTTGTTTATGTTTTTAAATAAAAATTATATAATTAGTTGCAGCAAATCAAAAAACCTAGAAGAAGAAAATATTCAAGGTCGGTTTGTATGGCATAAGGTGTAGATTCAAATTTATATGAACTTTTTCCATTTCAATCTTTATAAATTAAAAAGTTGACTATAAATTGTTCCCATGAATAAAATGTTTTGGTGACTGAAAATAGTCACTAAAAAATATTTAATTACAATGCACTTGGACAAACGATGCCATTTTTGTAATGATTTTTCTCAAAATACTGTTCCGTCCATGTTCCAATAAGTTTTTCATACGACCGAAAGTTCTGTCCAATAAGAAAAAGTTTGAGTTTAAATTTAAAAACAGTTGTGAAATCAAGTTTCTTCAATCGTAACAAATCTTCGCAAAAAATAAGTTTGGTTCTTGTTAAACAATTTCAAGTTGTCGCTCGACACTCGCTTTATCTCTCTCTCCTCGATTAGCTCTTGATAATATTGATCAATACCACCAGCCCACATAACACTCCAAAGAATACGTTTTTGTGGATGCATTGCTTGCTCGTGGACAATTTACAAAGCCATTTCATTAAAAATGTGCTTCATCTCTGAATATAAATTTTCATCTAATATTCTTGTACAGGGTGGGTAAATTTGAGGTGAGAAAGTAAATTGGCCTAAAAACACACTTTTTTTGACAAATTCAGTTTTTTTATACCAATGTAAAGTAGAAATATGGGAATTAATAATGCAATATGATGTCGGGCAAATGATCACCTCTAGCACGTCGACAGACGTCCGCTCTTTTCACAAAATTTTGAACCACATTTTGCAACAAAGCTTCGCCTATCTCGTCAATGCAGCGCCGAATTTCATCTTTCAGAGCGTCAGTGCAAAATGTTGCGCAAAGTGCTTCTGGTGATGCCCAATTGTTGTGAACGTCGACGAGTTGATGTTCCAGGCTCATTCTCAACATTTTGCTGTACAGCGGCTATGTTTGCATCACTACGGCCACTACGCGCGTATTGTTTTGATTTATTGTCAGCAACAGTATCGTGAGTCTCGAATTTAGCGATTAAATTACGCACAGCGGTCTCAGAAGGAGCCTGATTACAAGGAAAACCTGCTCGAATTTTACGAAGCGATACAGTAAAATTTTCACCATTTTGATAGTAAATTTTCACAATTAAAATTCTTTGTTCAAGAGTGTAACGTTCCATGGTTAAAATTTCAAAACGTTTTTACTAAATAAATGCCAAAGGATGACGGCTCAATTCTTGTCATTTCATCATTTGACAGCCAATTTACTTCCTAACCTCAAATTTTCCCGCACATTATAATATGTCCATGAATAATTGGGAATACTAAAATAAAGACGTAATTGCGTTTCTCTTTAAAAATAATAGTTTTATTCACAATACATAATACAGCGTAATATGTAAATACGTTTAACCAATTACATTATCTGTTAACAAAATATTTACTCGCCTGTAAAAATAATAGAAGCAACATTTAAAGCTTTTACTTCAGGTCTTTTTGATGTTTTTAAAGAAAGTTTATTGTTAACAAAAATTAGAACACATTCTCCTATTTCATTAAATGTCTCAACCGTCAATCGTGACGTCTTGCAGCCTTTGTCGATAAGGCGGCAAAGACAAACTTAGAAAAGCAATCGTATATCAATGAAGAGGGTTTCTTTACATATATATATGTATATATATATTAAATTACATTGTTGTACCAACCTTCGCGGTAATTACACATTTGCACATATACACACACATATCTTAGCAATAATAATCATAAATGACTAAATACTATTTTCGTAATATTAAAACTCTATTAGCTAATTGGGACTATATTAGTGTCAGGTTTTGAAATAGTGACATTAAAATGTTACTATTTTATAATTATTTTGTAAATACCCATTAAAAATACCTTAAGTTAATATTAATATGAACGACATGAAAAAAGAAGCAATGACATCTCTAAATATAATGTAACACCTTTGATATTTTTCTATAAAAATAGTATGACACTGTAATACATGTAAATCTGTGATAAAAATAATGGGTACTGAAGGGACAAGCAGCATTAGATGAAAATGCCGTTATTAACCATCGTTTTATACTCATACATCAAAAAGTTCTCTATTGTGTTTTTTAAACCTTGGGAAAGAGGGGTGTTAACTTCCCTTTATAATCCTCTTAATTTTGATTTTAAAGAAAAATCGTTTGGCAATTAGTTGGGTATTAAATGATCCAAAGAATCAAAAAATATAAAAATATACAGGTGTTTTACTAAAAAATAAAATGTCAGCTGTATCCCAGCAACGCGGATGTCCTTTTGTTCTTGTCTTTATTATATACTAGCTGCCCCGGCAGACTTCGTACTGGCTCAATCGATAAATAAAAGATCTAAACTTTTGTATAAAATAATTTTAAAACAAACAAAACGAATCCGTATTTAATAAAAAAACATTTTTTGAATGAAGCATGAAGTTTTATTATTATTTTCGACACATCATGTTGCTTACTTACAAAACAGTTTTCATGAAATACTAGCTATTTATAAGGTTTAAATTTGATATTGACAGACACACACTGTTATGATACAGTCTGTTAATCAATTTAAAGCTTTCTCATAAACTATATCTTTGGTTTTGTTTTGTGGTGCGTAAATAAACAAACACAAATATATAATAAACAAAGACGGTTTTCCGACGCGCGAACACGCAACGTATAATTGTCCATGCGCGAAACAGGGAAACTCCAAGTTGATTCCGCAAACTTCTAACGACTGTCCTTGCGATTTATTTATGGTC